>PVLA01004826.1:0-125756 GCA_004027455.1 Hydrochoerus hydrochaeris
CACAAATGAAAGAATAGAGGAACCCAGAGAAAGGAGAGAAGCCTTTGATGAAGAATATAAACAAAACCTAGAATATATGAAACAGATCCAAAGAGAATATCAGGAAATTAAAAACTCCATTGAAACCTGGCAAAACCTTTTAACAGAAACTAAAGACAAACTTTCAAAACTTGAAGATAGATTTGCAAAGTATGATCGTCAAAGGAAGGATCTCTTAAAAATAACAAGGAACCAGGAAGCAATGATACAAAGTCTAGAAGATAAGAGGATTTATAACCTAAGAATAAAATATGTGAATAAAGATGCAGCAACAAATACAAATGAAATAAAAATGAAATTATTCACAGAAATAATTAAGGAAAACTTCCCAAATGTAGGTAACGGAAGTGAAGTTCAGATAAATGAGGCATATAGAACTCCAACCAGCTACAACCAAAACAGATCTACACCCAGACATAGAATAATCAGGATCCCAGAAATCCATCACAAGAACAGAATATTAAAAGCAGTCAGAGAAAAGAAACACATTACCTATAAAGGAAAACTCATCAAAATCACAGCAGACTTCTCAATGCAAACCATCAAATCATGAAGAGCTTGGAGCAAAATATTCCAAGCCCTGAAAGAAAATAACCTCCAACCCAGAATGATGTACCCTGCAAAACTCTCTCTCAAAATTAATGGAGAGACAAGATATTTCCACAACAAAGAGGAGCTGGGGGAGTTTGTGACCACCAATCCAACCCTGCAAAGAATACTAAAGGACATTCTAGAGAGAGAGAAGAAAACCACCAGGGTTCCAGGAATAATGGCAGAAAGGCCTCAAAAAAAGGGGCAGACAGTGGAATCAAGGAGAAAAGTAAACAAATAACAACAGAAAAATAGCATGGCAGAGATAAAACAGAGAAGATTGGTTATATCACTGTTTTATCTTAACTGATTTTATTTGAATCTGGTTTGCTTGAGACTGTCAAGTCTGAGAGTAGGGGCAACTAGTCTGAAGATGACAGGATTCAATAGGAAACCCATTCTGGTTTGACTGTTATCTGCCTTTGAAGTCCTATAATGTCTCCAATGTTTAGATTTTATTAATAATGTAAAGCAATGCTGTTTATATTATATTTGACAATACAGACAATTTTATTGAAAATAACTAGAGACATCATAGTAACTACCGTAGATCACCTAGTGTTGTGTTTTTGTATGTTCTTTTCATTTCGTGTTTCTCTAGGAATTTGTATTGCTGACTTGCTTTGATTTGTTTCTCCCTCTAATACAGAAAGGCTAGGTATATGTGTAGAGACTTATACATGAGTAGAACTTCTAAGTAGTTTACGAGAATGGATTATAGTTATTGTAAAGGAAAAAAAAGGAAAAGAGAGTATTCTAAAGGATATAACTGCATGTATGTTTCAGTGTGTGGAATTAATAACCATGTTGCTAAAGTTTTAGTTGGATGGATGAGCAAAACTGACTGCAGTCTCACTGTTTGGATGTCCACTTTGTGGACTTTAGTTTTGTAACTTGAACAACTGCATCTAAGAGGAACATATATAATTATCAACTAGTGATTTTTACTGGTTACTATTTTTGGGTTTTTTTGTTTTGTTTTTGAGATTTTGTATTGTTTCTACCCTCTTTCTGTTTCAAAATTTTTTCTTTAAATAAAACAATTTTTAAAAAAAGCAAGAGGAGGAAAAGAAAGTGCTCTAAAAGAGATAACTGTATGTAACCTTAAGTGTGTAGGGTTGATAACCATGTTACTAAGGTTTTTTTGGATTGGTGAATAGAACTGTTTGCAGCCTCACTGTTTGAATGTCTACTTTGTATGCTTTAATTTTGTAACTGGAACAACTATATCCAAGAAGACAATATGTAATGTATCAAATAGTGATTTCTTACTGGTTTTTTTTTTTGATATTCTGTATTGTTTCTACCTTTTTTTTCTGTTTTGCTTCCCCCCTCTTTGAATAAAAGTTTAAAAAATTCATTCTGGAAACACTCCAGTGTTGAATTGAAATTATTTTATTATGTTTTATTTTAGACAATCTTCTCATTTCTTTGGCATTAAAATAAATTGTAATTGTTATATCCAAATAATTAAGGCACTATTTAAGCATTAACATTAGATATAAAAATTAGAGGAGAAAACAAAGACTTTTGTGTAAAAAGAGTAAAGATTCAGGGACCAGATGGAGCAAATTTGAAAAGGTTTTAAGAAGTATAATATTCAATTTTAGAAGGAAAGGAAGAGAGACAATGTGGTATGATAGTGAATTAGACTTTCTGCAAAGAATATTGTTTATCTTAATAATTAAATCTAATAATATCTTTTTTCTTTGATGGAACATTGCATGTTCTTCTCTCTAGTCTCTGGCTCTGCCTCTGGACCTCCTTCTCTCCTCCTCTTCCATTCCTTCTCCTCCTCCTCCTCTGTACCCATATTCCTTTGTGTCTCTGTCTCCTTTGCTTTGAGTCCCTGACTTCCCTTATCTGGGCCTCTATTGTTAATGTCTCAGAGACTAAGTAAGAGATTTGTAAAAGCGGTATTGAATCAAAAAGGGATCTTATTTGCTGTTTGTTTGTTTACATGTTTAAGATATTAGAGACAGAACTCAGAGCCTTCACACTGAGCTACATCCCCAGCCCCCCTTTAAAATGTGGTAGTTTGAGACAGAGGCTTGCTAAGTTCCCCAGCAAGATCCTCCTGGGGAGGATCCTCCTCCTTAGCCTACCATAGTCCTGTGATTACAGTATGTGCCACTGTGTCTAGCTTATTTATTTATTTATTTATTTATTTAAATTTTATGTACCTGGGGATCAAACTCAGGGCTTCACACATGCTAGAAAAGTATTCTACCACTGAGCCACATCCCTAGCCTAAGGACAGTATTTTTAAAATGATCTTTTTTCCTATTCCTTGCATCAGAGATCCTAAGTTGTCTTTAGGCACTGGGCATTAGGTTAGATCTAATCTGCCTGTATTTTGTTTCTTAGAGAAAATCAACCTATGCTTGCATCAAAAACACACTGGTATCTTAGTCTTGTAGCTCTTCAAGTTGACCTCTAACAAAATTCTGACTGCTTTTCTCACCATTTGTCTATGAAGAGAGTTTTTATTTTAAACTCTTTTCATTTTACAGAAAAAAAAGGTTAAAAAGAAAGCCAAATCCCCTTTAAAAAACAAAAGAAAAAAGAAAAACAGCAATCCACAATTTTCCACTGAATTGGAGCCAAACACTCTGCCACTGTTGCTCTCATGTATTCTGACCCTTCATATGACCAGTGGAGCTTGTTACACAGGATCTATCCGGTTGCCATTCTAAAAGTGCTATCTCTATCCATATTTCAAAACACTCACAGATATTTTATCATTAATTAGTATTCATATTATGTCTCAAACAATCTGTTCAAGAATAGGCGAGTGAACTAGTTGAACAGCCCTTCTGATTGCCTAGTAATTGATAAAAATAATGTATGTGGAGCCAGAGGCCTCATACAAGGAGAAGGTGGTCAAGTGTTGGGTAGGTAATTCCTACAACATTTAAACACTTACCTATTTTGGAAGCCAGTTTTCTCCAAAAAAAATGTTCTTGGCAAATAGGGTGGGGAGACACAGACCTCTTTAAAAATAGACCCATGCTTCTTTGATTCACAGCATCCTGGATTTGCTTTTCATCATGTTAACATGCCACTTGGGAGCTGGCTGGACTCCCTTGTTCAGTGACATATATTTCATAGTGTTTTTTTAAACCATTTGTTCTATCAACTACAACATGCTTTGAATTTTTCTTACAAATTGAAAGTATATATATAGTTTGATCAAAACAATATTTTTAACATTCCAAACAATTTAGAAAGATAGTGGATTGGTGTCAGTTAATCTATTATGTTCCTTCCTTTCTTCTCTCCCTCGTCAGCTGCTAATCTTAGAAATTGTGTGCCAAATTGTGTAAGATATTCTTCCAATAGCTACATGTGTGACTCTTTTGTGAGCTCTACAGACAGTTATGAGGACAGATTTGGAGTTGCATATGGGACTGTCACATGCTTTGATTGCCTTGTCTTCCAGACACTGTGATTTCTTCTTTACTGAGCTTTAATACTGAAGGATTTTTACTTGTGATAAAAGTTCAGCAAAGTCTCTATTAAAGAATTTATACTATCTTGGGATGTGGGAGAAAAAGGTTTTTACGGATCACCTCTCCATACTTAGCATCTATGTATTCTTAACAGTTTACTCTTTCCAATAATAAAAACATGTGACCTTATCAAAGTATTTTTATGAAAATCAAAAGAGAGTTACAAGATTTTATTACTCTTCTTGCTACTTTGGAACAAGATCTAGTAAATGTCGCAATAGAAAAAAATACACAGCTGCTTTATGAAAAGGTCTCATATACTTAAGTGGAATTATAAAGGCTGATTTGCAAAAACAAATGCTATCTATCAATATCCTTAGGAATTAAATTTTTCATATTTGTTTCCTGCAAAATAGATAAGGTGGAAATTATACTTTGAAATTTAAACAATATATAGTTGAGACCATTCTTTCACAACCAAGACTGACAGTCTTTCATCTCATTGAAGCACAGGGCCACCGTTGAAGAACACAGGCCCTGAAGAGTGTCTTTCTCTTAGCGTATTTTAAGAGATTCTAAAGCTTAATGTCCTAGTGATACCTGTGTTCAGTGAAGTAGGACTATATTATGGTAATATAAAAGTTTATATAACTACTCAAAGTCAATTTTTAAGGCCTAGTGTATTTGACTATTTAACCTTATATTAACCTTACCCTATGCAATACATGCAGTGGTTAATTACTCAGCACTGGTCTCTGAATACATTCAGTCAGCTTAGTTGCACTAGAAGCAAAAATCTTAATTAAGAAACACTAATGACTAGCATTGATTGGTTCCCTGCTTTTAGCCTAAACTCCATATTTTTATATATATCTAATCCCCAGAATAACCCCACACATTAGTTATTACAATTATTACCTCTATTTTCTAATTTGAGAAAGAACTTGGGAAGTAGCTCAGATGGAGAGAGAAGTGGTTTCTTATTTCGAAACCTAATTCCCTTTTCCTGTTTTAGGTTAAAGAAGTCCTGGGAGGCCAAGGATTTAGCTCAGCAGCATAAGCACCTGCCTGGCAAGCACGAGGTTGTGAGTTCAATCCCCGGTACCCCCCCAAAAAAAAAAGAAGAAGAAGAAGTCCTGGGCTTTGCTGGACAAATTGCACTAGTACCTTGAACAATGAAGCTTGGGAATAGAAGAATACATTAACGGACACTACAGTGTCTTTAAGTCACACCCTAAAATCCTAGAAGTTACACATGACAAC
The DNA here is from genome assembly GCA_004027455.1 of Hydrochoerus hydrochaeris. Taxonomy (NCBI): domain Eukaryota; kingdom Metazoa; phylum Chordata; class Mammalia; order Rodentia; family Hydrochaeridae; genus Hydrochoerus; species Hydrochoerus hydrochaeris. The sequence continues at coordinate 5,346 of PVLA01004826.1, forward strand.
ACCAAACTTCACGTCCTGCTGTGACTCACTGCTACCTAAGGAAGAGCAAGCTCATTGCGACTGCTCTAGATACCTGGCGGAGGAAGTTAACACACAGGAAGGTACCTATAGCATATGTTCTATTTCTCATCTATGAAAAGTAATTTATGAAAGGTTTTTTTCAGACAATATCAAGTCTCTCCCAGTGACTTTCTTAAAAGATTTGAACTAAATACGGCATAATAAGGTTTGATTGAGCCGTTATGTTTTGCCTTATAAGTGGTTGTGCACAATTCAGAAAGAAAATTGCTTAACAGAAAGTTATTGTCATCAAAAACTTTATTGTAATTTCCCAAAGCAGTAAGAGTTTTTTAAGAACAGTGTAAAAGTTTTAGAAAATATGAAAAACTACTCTATTTAGATATATTTCTGTATGCATGTCTTAGTATAGTTTCTGAAAATGGGGAATTTTTAAACTTTCTAACCTTTATTGACTTGGAAGAAGTTTTGTCTTTGTTCTTCAAGAACAGGTGAAGAGTCACCTTTTCATTCTTCAACATATCTTTCAAGGATTCTGTTTTATAAACACGAGATATTTTAAAACCAGGTTTGAGATCGGAAGGTTTAGCTATCCAATAAATTAGTTTCTGAAATGTTTAATTTTAGTCATACTCTTACATCAACAGAAAGTAAGATTTTTAAAATAAGTAAAGCATAAGCTGGTATTGAAATATATCTAGGAAGAACAAGAATGTATTATTCATTGATATGAAAAGCTTTACTGGCAATACAATACTTAATTGTTTATAATGATATTTATCTAATTACAAAGGAAATAGGAACAATTTGTTATCTTCCAACTATCAGCAAACCAATTTAAAAAGATAATAGGGAAAAAGATCACATACACAATAACATCAAAACTATGAGGTTTTCAAGGCTGTTATAAAAATATCATAAGCTTCTATAAGCAAATAATGCATTTTCAAAATGGAAAGATATCACATATTCCTGACCAGAAATGGCTTAAAAATATCTATTTCCTACAATTTTGTTTAAAAAGCAAAGTTGACTTTATTAGAACCAAATCTTATAGGGAATGAACTTGACATTATTGCTAAAGTAGACACATGAAAAATAAAGCAGGAAAAATACTCTGGAAAATAGAAGGTAGAATAAGCAATATAAGGAAGAAAAAAAAGAAGAGTTTCAAAAAGGCTTCCGCTGCCAGGAACAAGGAGTCATGCTGCCTGCTGCTGAGTCAGCAGAATTTACCTGGAGAAACATTGCTTTTCGTGACTGAGCCTTCCAAGGCTGCACCTGCTAACAAGGGCGTCTTGGCAAACGTCTACAGAATGTGGCTATTTTGCTTATGACACTTAGAAATATTTTAATATTATGGGATCCAAGCTCTAGAGCATTTTCTTCCCCTATAACTTGTGTCGGTAGAATTCTTGTAAAACTTACTTCTTCAATCAATAAGGGAAATAGTTCCTAGATTTGTGCTTTATTTAAATTTAGTTTTTGCTGTGGCGGACACTTTTGAATTTGAACTATTTCACAGCTCCCCACCCCACAGGTAGATTCGTTTTATATTCAGTATAAACTAAAAATAAAGTGATATGAAATTTTAAATCATTTAACCTGAACTTTTTAAATATAAACATATTTATTCATAACATATTTCTTCTCACTTATCCACAGGTGTAGATTCTAATTTAGAACAAGCTTCACCCAGGAAATAATTCGTAGAATATTTTCAGTAAGGCTATTTGGCAAAGTAAGTGCTGGTCATCTTAATAAATCTTGAAAAAGAAAAATAATTTTTAAGAATGGTAATACCTCAACTCATAACTAAATGTATTGCACATTACCACATCAAATAGAAACTTTGAGAAATCCATTAAATGGTATTCAGTTTCTGTGTAATGTCAGTTTAGGTACTGTTAGAGTAATTTTTACTAGAATCATCGTATGTTACTATTCTATTTCTGTGATGAAATGTAGCAACAAGTAAGTTTGATAAAGATCTTTTTGCCATGTTGAAATTTATAGAGTATATTTTAAGGTAAAAGGAATGCATATAATTTTGTTTTCAAAAGCATTACTATCAATTTAAATGATAATTTCATTATTTTTATAAAGTGATAGAAAAATGCTTTTAATTGATTTACTTGCCCCTAAAAGGATATTTGAGTGTATTGTTATTGGTATAATTAGTGATCATAACATGTTATAACAATTATATTTTTTCATGACATTTTTAAATTCTTCAGTTTCCTTGAAGATGGTGAGAGAGTGTAGAACTGACACGATATTACTTAACATGCTGGTACATTTTAGGATCTAATGTTGGTTGTTAAAATTGTCTAAATTGACTTGACAGCTTCAAATTAAGCATCATCTTGTGTTTTTCTTTTCTCCCTATTTTCAATAACAATGTCATATATTATGATGATTTTGTGAGTGGTTTTGCTACCTCATTCATTAGGGTAATCAATGGGGAAAGGAGCCATATGGGTTGTAGTCCGTTTGTATTCGATAGGACAGATGGTATTATTGATAAATGAAATTACTCCAAAAGCATAACAACTAAAAAATTCTATACCAAAAAGTGTAGATATCAAATTACAGATATACTTAGTACACATTGCTTATACATATTTCAAGTTATCTTCATTCATAACTAACATCAATAAATTCTCATCACTTGCTATACCCTTGCACATAGTAAGGGCTTGATGTTTATTGATTGGGATATAGATAAACAAAATAAGATGGTATACACTCACAAAATCACTGGAACATCCAAGAAAGTAGTTATATACTTTCAAAACTGTAGTATGATCCAACTAATAAGGTAGGACCTTCATACAATTCTTTAAAAAAACTAGCATCTTTACAGTAGAATGGATTTTTTTGTTTTAAAAACAAAACAAAATGAAACAAAAAACCAATATAAATAATGATACAGAATTTCAAAACAAAATAATAGAAAATTGACACTAATAATAAATTGCATATTGTTATCTTCAAATTAGCTGTTCAGATTACAAGATTTAAGCATAAAAAATGAACAATCAAATATTGAAAGCACAAACTGTTTTTTTGATTATCTAACAGAAATTAGTAAACATTCTATATGTGTTTACCACTTCTTTAAAAATAAGTCCAAGTAATATAAAAGGCATGTGTGCTTTATTATCCCAAAAGTCTTATATATTTTATTTATGGATTATATACATATGAGTTCTTTTCAATTAAGGACGAATTTTTACTTCTAAAAATTGCTTTATTTGCAGCCCTTAATTTATATTGAAAACTTCCACATTCTCTGTGCTTCTTACTTTTGCTCTGTCCTTTTTCCTTTAGTGCTATTACTCAGTAGTAGATGAAGACAGAGAGACAGGCGTAAATCAGCTGTTATTATAGATCACTAAACAGGAAAACTTCCTGTCAAGCAGTAGTACACTGTAATATGTTGTTGTCTGTTTAGGAAGACTTTAATTTTCTTTCTTATTTTAAATTTTGCATATGTTAAGAAATTTTGTTAAATCATTCCCTTGAAAGAAAGAAGAAAAGTCTCTAAAACTAATCATTTTGATTATACTTGTAATGAATGCACAACTCTTGGTATTTTGAGAGAGGCTTTCACACTAAAATTTCTATCCAGAATTTCGGTTTGGAAATGGCTTATCCTCCACCCTGAAGATCATACATTCTTGAAAGTAAAACATAAAGACTAAATCTCAACATTTATTGTGTCCCAAGAACTTTAAATGAGCCTAAAGTTTTAAAAGACAAACTAATGCTGTTAAAATTATGTTTCAGTTAGGCAACTCCTATGGGAAAGCAATTTTTATTTTTAGTATTTTAAAAGCATTGTAATATTTATCCAACTAGATTTCTTTAGAGGTTCCATGCTCCTATAGGAGACATACTACAAAGGTATTCAACAGCTTCAACATTTAGCCCTGAGACTTTCACACTTTGAGTAAATCAAGTTTGTCAGAAAAAGAATTTTTTTCCAAGCTTTAATTTCTCAAGACAGGATGATACTAATTGATCATATCACTAAACAGAGAAATTAATATTGGCATAAAAAACACAGCATTTGAGTTGAAGATATTGAATAAAAGCTGCCTGTCAACTACTCTTCATTTAAGTACTGGAAATATTGATGTTTGCAAAATGTGCAAGCAGAGAGAAGAAAAATGCATTTTCAAATTTAGGGGATTGCCAACAATGAAGGGAAAATAAAGAAAAATTTAAATGTAAAATATTGTTACGTCTTATCAAGAGTATGTTATTTAAAATCAGGCTTCCTTTTTAAGAACAAGATGTAAGATTTGCACCACAAGACTATTCAAAGCCAGGCATGAAGGCATTACACCTGAAATCCAGCACTTGAGACGGTAGAAGAACTGTTGAGAGTTCCAGGGCAGGCTGGGCTACATAGCAAGTTCAGGAAAGCCTGAACTATCTAGCAAGACCTGGTCTCAAAAACCAAAACAAACAAAAACAAAAGCAAACCAAAAAAACTACTCAAAAGTATGGCCATTAATGCAAAAGTAGAATTTTACAGGTACAAAATGAAGTCTGACATGAACAAAACTGTCCTATTACATTCTCAAAAAGCTATACCCTGGATTTTAGTGTCAATGATCTCCTACTGTTTAATAAATATAATCAGATGTGTTAGGAAAAGCTGACAGTTTTGAAAAGTATCAGCATGAACCATGTGGAGTTCCATCATAAATTCAATAGCTAAAATATGCAGGTTTCTGTTTATTACATTCACATGTATCAAGTATGTGACATTTATTTGGTACTTATGTATTGTTTTGAATGTGCAATGATTTGAGTTATTAAAATACAGGTTACTTATGATCCATGTTAAGAACATGCATTGCATTCAAATGACTAGTTAGCATTGGGCCTTTCATCTCAGAGCAGTATATTTTATTTCCCCAGGGTTGGGATTAAATTGAGATTTTGTGCTCATTTGAAGTATTGTAATGAGAATATTTAACGTGGGTCAAATTGAGAAAACTAGCATCCTAGAAATGCTTATAAATTGCTCTTTTATATAATGTTCCACAGTGGGATTGAAAAATACTACCATTCCTTGTTTAAAGATGTTACATTGTTCTGTTTGTGGATCTAATGAAATCTTTGGCAGAAAAGAGCACAAATTGCAGAAATGAATTTGAGAAAATAAGAGGCATCTGAATTGAATAATTACACATTTGAAATGCACAGTATTCTATTAGCAATCTGTACAGAAAACCACAGAAATGTATATTTTTGGAAAACTCTAAATGTTTTCATTTTATTCCCAGAGTCGAGAGGGGGATGATTTTATTTATATGCTCACAGACATGGGAAAGAACTACCCAGCAGAGCTATGTACTCACAACATATTTACCACTCTTTTTTTCCCTGAAGCAATCTTTTTATTTGCACTCCATTAGTAATTTTCCTTCTTTTTCATGGAAGTGCTCAGGTATATTAGCTCCACTCTCCCTCTCAGAACACTGACTTTTTAAGCCAAAAGGAGATTAATCATTTCATTGCACTAGTTTTTCTGTCTCCTTTCTTGTGTTTTTTTAAATATAATAATAATCGCTAAGCTGGATCAGTCTGTGTGTGAAAACCAACTTGCCTCTGAAAAACTTGCTACTGAAAACCCATTTAAAAAATTATTATTAGATTAGATGATGTCACCTGATATATAAAATTATCTACAAAAGAATACAAGTAGCATGAAATTCATTGAGTTTTAAATAAAATTTAGCAACTATGTTAGAGCTAAAATACATCCAATGACTGCTCAGGGCTAGATTACCATCTTAGAAGAATATGGTAACTTGGGTCAGTGTATCAGGCTAAAATATTACATTTCCTAATACAATTGCAGACTCCTAGACTAAGTGGAAATGTGTTTATATTGAGCACATTTTAGCATGGACATTTGTTTGAAATGTTCCAAGAAACACAGCAATTACTTTAGGAAACACAGAAGAATTGCTTACTTTATTGTTAATAAGAGAAAAACTTGCCTTTGAAAAATTCCCTGGGGTAACAATGAGATTTTGCTGTGTCACTTCAACTCTCGCTCTCCCCAGTACCATCAGGACTGTATTAATATAGTCACCATTCATTTTTTATGGTTGAGGAAGTCCTTTTAGGTGTCCCTAGAAAATAGCCACCATATTGTACACAGCAGAGACAGTCTACGTCAATATTTTGAGTAAGGCAAGTGTAACTAGCAAAATGGCACTATAACTTGAGATTACTCTGAATGTTGTAGACAATTCAATAAGGTAATCAACTTATAAAAAGCTTATTAGGAAAATAGGATGAAATGTGTAACTACACATAGTATAACTGAGATCGAATACACCTAGCATTTCTCAGAGCTTAATCTGTTTAGCAAGAATTTAATGAGTTGTGATGATGACAATGGGCTTCCATAAACATTTTTCTCTAATACAGTTTCAAATGCTGCTATAAATATATATATACATATATTTATCATTTATTTTATTTTGGATGCATTGTAACATGAAAGAATAAAAATGAACCAGCTGTAAAAACTACCTGAACTATGTGTGGCTCCCCCCACTTTTGTGGTTTTTCCCTTTATAAACCACCCCAAATCTTAGCCTAGTTGCACAGCAGTGTAAATTCCACCCTCACGCTATGTTGCTGGACACCAGCCTAAATAATAAAGCACTCTTTTCTTTTTCCTCCAAAAAAAAAAAACAATACCTGAACTAAATCCAGAATTTGTAAAATAGCAGGATGTTAGATATACACCTTTAACTTTTTCATTCATCAATGGTATCTTGATTGGAGAATATGAAAGATGGAAAATAAATTCATAGTAATAAAGCTAATAATTATAAAGCATATGGTAACATGCTGCATAGGATTTGCACGAGACTTATCTAGAAAGAATTATCAAACTTTTGAGCAACATAAACAAGAAGGCAAATGTCAAGAATAATGCTTCTGAATCATGAAATTGCAAAGATGGCAATAGATATATAGTAAATCAATCAAGATTTTAGGTGTTATTTTAGGAGTATAAATTCTAAAATGATATGGTTCAGCATAGTGAAGGATACTATTTAAAATATTAGAAGAAATATGATCTATTAAATATCAAAATATATTCTAACACTAAGGTATTTTAAATGGCATGGTAATACAGTGCTACACCTAGAATATATATATATATATATATATATATATATATATATATATATATATATCAGAATAAAAAAGATAAAGATAAAAATTAACCTTAGCATTTTTATGGACCATATATTACAAAAGAAAATCCCAAATATATACAGTATTTATTCAAGGAATAATTGCCGAGATTTGGCTTGAATTTGGGAAGGAAAAAGAGTCATACGATGAAATTCAAAGATAAGTGACATTTTTAAAGAATTTTTAATTACATAGCCAAACATAAAATTGAAAAAATGTGAAAATGCTTGTATAGTATGACTTAATAAGGAACACACATGTATACATATAAACATGGAAAATCAACTTGTCTTGAAAAACAAAAAAGAAAATGAACTCCTAAGAATTATGCCAGTATGATAAAAAAATAAAAAAGAGCAAAGTTCTTACGCATACAGATGATTTTAGTCTTTTTCCTCATACTTTTTATGTTTTGTTTTGGTAATATCTGTCTTTTTCCTTCAATCTCTGGACACTTAGTTTAAGTTCTCTCTTTTCTTGGGATGTGGCTTATTTCTTTCAGTGGAAAAGATAGACTACAGTTCTCTCTTGAAGAACTCAGCTTTTAACTTTCAGGACAGATTTTTCCTTAAGCAGCTCTCTGGAATGCACATTGCAATGACATGATAGTATCAGATATTTCCCTTTCCTCGTTTTCTGGTGCCCTTTGCTTGAGAGAACTGCTTTTTCTCTCTTCTGTTATATATCTACTCCTTTTGTTCTCACTGATGCTGTCCAAGGAGACAGACATTTCTTCCCTCAAAGACCATTTCACTTTGCTTTGTAATCTCATTACCCATTTTTTAAAAAATGACACAAGCACATTTTAGATAAAAACTTGATAATTATTCATTTTTTGATTTATGTAAAAGTAGCATAATGATATGAAATGAATGACATGCTGTTGAAGTCAAGAAAGTTATTGTTGTTTTTCTCTTAGCTAGGGGTAAAAATGAATAGCAACTAAAACAACTTTGGTCTTAATATATAATCTAAATGTTGCCTTCTATCTCTAACAATCTTTGCTTATTTATTTATTTATTTATTTATTCAACCAATGACATTTATTGAAATCTTATTAATTCCCTGAGGCACAATAAGGTACTTATTGGGGGAACAGAAATAAACATAAAGTTATAGCCTCCATGATACCAGATTCATTACTTTTTTAATGAAACTGTGAGGGAGACAATTATTCTATTCCAGACAGAATGCTTCAGAAGCACGATCTGCAATGAAGATTTCAAGTTAAGCTTCCTAATCAAGAACTTTTAAAACAAGAGCGTTATGTTTTTTACATAATATGGTCAAGAAGGCAACAAAATTATTTTAAAAATAATCTACTTGCACTTACAAGTATTTAGAATATTGCTTTTTATAGAATGCATTTATACTGCCATAATCACATGCTGGTGGTACTTACAGTACAGTACTACCAATATGTAACTTCTAACAATGACTTTTCATCAGGCAACTTTCTTTCATGATGATTTTTTGCATAAAGACCTCTGAGACTGTTGAATACCTTTGCACCCTTCAGGAAAATTGCAACTTGTATCATATTTGTTCACCAGATGAAATTGCTTTTAAAAGAAAAAATAGCCAGATAGTTTTTTGAATAGTGCTGTCATGTACTTGACTCAAAGGATGGAATAAATGAATAATTTTGTATGCAAGTTTCTTGGCTTGCTATGATTTTTAAGTAAAGGATTTCACCAATTATATTTGTTGTATGTGTGTGTACATTTTTCAGAAAGCATATGCTAGAAGGGCTATTAAGCAATTAGCTTCATGCATATAGATAGTTCATTTTGCACCAAACCATATGATGTGATTGGAATTTATAGAAAACTATCTTTCTTGCCAGAAATTGAGGCAAGTTAATTCTCTAGTCTGGAGAAATGTGGTTTTATGGCTGAATCTGTAGATTGAAAAATTAGGGGCCTCAAATTCTATATTCACATAGCTTAGAAAAATGCATAAAAATAAGTTTTATTTTTATTAAATTAAGAAATTAGAAAAAGAAATCTCAAGTAGAATACTTAGTTCATAATGCATGTTCACTAAATTTTTATTAACTTACAATGAAATGATTGGGCAGGAACTAAAGTTGTTTTTTTTTCTTCCCTCTAAAATGTGTGCCATGAGGCTTCGTGTCCCTGTTGTATTTGACTCTGAGCTTTTTAGTAGTCTAAGTGAAAAGGAATGCAGTCAGTTACAGAATCTGTAATATCACTGAGATTAAAAAAAAAAAATCCAGTTGCCCAGTAGAAGCTCACTTATGTCTAGGGAGTTAATAACTAGAATTAATGAATGTTGCTGAAGTCCAGGAAAACTGGGAGGTTACTTGCTGCTGCTATCTTTACAGAAAAGACATCAATGTCTTATTTCTCAGACTGATGCCCAAGAATAATTCCAAAACACTGCTTCTACCAGGGTGAAATACCATAATTTACTGAGAATGAGCTTTAATTCAAAAAAATCAAATACCTAGAAATAGTGAAGCAGTAAGTAAATTTCATATACTTCAGACTTGTATACACTTTCTGTGTGTAAAGTAAGACTCACCGCCACCTTCTGCAGCTCTACTTGCACCCTGCAATAGGAGTGTGCTACCATCTTGTCTCATTTTTATAGCATTCAACTCCCTAACCACAGTCATTAATCAGGCTTCTTTTTTTCTTTAAGGAAAGGAAGATACTACGTCCATATGAGATATATTACAAGATGTAAAATTCTACATGATTGTCCTTTCGTCAATATTAAGCAAAATCTGTAAGTCAAAATGATCGGATTACCATTTCAGCAGAGACACCCACACAAAAGGAAATGTTGACATTTTTTATAGCAGCTGCTTTCCCCTTACTGCTGCCATTTTTATTGTGAATTTTCCTGCTCAGCACTTAGTTCCAGTTGTTTTAAATGATCCATTTCAGCATAGATAGCAATATTCTTCCAGTCATATGAGCTTTTGATTACCTTTTATTATATTAAAGATTGCACAGCTCTACTGTGAGTTACTGTGTTAACATTCCTGTATTTTAGAGGTCTGTGTTCACACAAATTATGAGTGGATCCAGGAATTCTGTGTTTGGGACTTTGAAGTGCAAAGTCCAACACAGTTCAGCCTTTGGTGGTAATTAGATTATGACTTCATTACGTAATGTCAAAAAATTTAAAATTACAAAGACAATGAATAAGTCATTTAAAGATCCTAAAAATGTTTAAAGTAGTACTCAATTGTGAATGGTAATACTTTCAAGTAATAACCAATCTACCTGAATATAATTTCCAAGAACTTTGCTTGGAACTCAAAATGCTGTTTTCTCAGAGGCAATGCTATAAATTCAAATCACTTCAATGAGTACCTAAGTACCATTGCTGACTCCAGCCTGAAACAAGTTACTGTGGTGTGAGGGGGAAAAAAGACAAGGACACAAATAACTTGGCAAATCCCTTTTTAACGTATTGCCAAGTGCCTTATAAAGTAAGCTCAAACATGGCAGAAAGCCATTGCTGAATTTCAGAATCAAAGAATTCATAAATTGTTAGATTCGATTTTCTATATCAACCAACCAAAATTTGGGAGTTTTATGTTAGTATCTTACTTTCAACCCTGTGTCATTTCCTCTTCTCCCTAGTGTTCAGATCGTACTACCCACTACCTCCCTCAAGGAAAGCAGATATAAAATACGGTTTCAGGTAGTCAGATAATCAGAACTTTACCGGATCTCAGAAATGGGCCTTATTATTGAGATTAGATTTTCAAGGATTCTCTTGTCACTTAAATGAATTATTGATTCCAAAAAGTGACAAATCGTCAAAGCCTAAGAGATTTTTATCTCTTCACTAGAACTGCAGAGTTTCTGACATCACATTCTTTTCACTTATGGTAATTTTATTCTATGGGCTACTTGACATAGCACAGTGCTTGTTATTTTGAGAACTAGTTTTACTATCTTACTTTAAATTTCATGTTTACATTTGGAGACCAGTTTTTCTTTCTTTATTGCGTCCCATTTTAAATTGATTTAATAAAAACCTATTCTACTAAAGGAATGAATACCTCATTTTATCGAGATTTGTACCTCTCTCTCTGTCACATAGCCAGAAATCATTTTTAAACCATTTAACATCCTTTACGGCAAGCCACCCGGGAGTCACCAGCCAGTCCACGTTTCCAGGTTCTTCTGTCTCTCCTTGGCTTCTTCAGACCCACATTCCCAAGGAAATGTGGAGACTGACACTGCTGCAGACAGCCGTGGAAGGAGTGAAGGCCAGCCAGCCTGCAGGGAATCCTGTGGAAGTCAGGAGCCTAGGGGCAGTGCCTAGGGGCAGAGGTGGGGCTGACTGCCTGAGTAAGGTGTTAACCGTTGGAGTCAGAGAAAGCCCTAAGGCTGGGGTCACCCCTGCCCACAGCTGCTATGTCACGGAACCCTGGGGAATAAGCAGCACAGTCAAGGCCTCTTTACCAACAGGTAGGATATTTCTTAGATATTGTAAAAATGTTTGGAAGTTTATCTCTAAATACTAACTGGTTGGCAAATTTACTTAGATCTTATTCTAAGAAACCGGATATCCAGACATAAAGCAGTTCTGGGGACATAAACAGGAATTTTAGCCTGTTCTCTAAATGTTTCCTTGTGTCATGTGTTTGATCTGACCTTGCTCTTCTGTGAATGTGAGTTCAATGCCTACACATTTTTTTGGCGTCTCTTTTACCCAAATTTCAGACTTTTTCCATCTAAACCTCAGTGGCCTCTCTTGTAAAATGATCATATTAAAGTGCTTCAACATATTGCTGCTGTGGAGTTTAAATGAGAAAGGGCAAATGAAATCATTTATACAATACTTGGAATACAAGTTAGTGTTAGCCAATATCCACTTTTCACAGTCTGCGACTAATGGTTTTCATAATCCTGCAAGCATTTACATAGACAATTTGATATATTTGACTATAAGATATCACACTGTGTGTTGTATTATATAAAAAAAGATGACCGTAAAAATCTGTTTCTGTTGGGCATGAGAAGCTTTCCTGCTTTTATGTACTGCGTGACTACTCTGTGTGCTGGTGACTTGAGGAAGCCTAGGGTTTCAGTGGCTGCTGCCAGCAAGCAGCTTGCGGGCTTTAATTTTAATGAGGAAGGGGCATTTCTCTCTCTGCCTCTCCAGAAAGGGGAAGATTCTTTGTCATGCTTCAATTTCCTTGGGCTCATGTATTATCTTTTTCTTTGACTTTGGCTCAAAACTGGAGAATAGAGCATATCTTAAAAGCACCAATGTCAGGAAGCTGCAGGCTTTTTCGTTTCTGGGCAACATGAATGAGAAGACTGTCATAAAAAATATGGAACCTTAGGAGGAAATAAATAAAAATGAATCCTAGAAGGCAGCATTAAAAAGTGTATAGGAAAACCTTTGCTAACAAGTAAATGAGTATTTTTAACAAGGTTTTCTAGTCATCCTCTTTGACTGGCATCATAGTTTTCATCTGAACTGTGTCATGTTATGTGCTCTGAACAGTCAGTTATAATGTGGAGCCTGATGAAGGCGAGACATCTGAATGAGAGCGTGAAGCGAGCTCTGTGACACACCATTTCCTGAGCACAAGGATGAACCTGTTTGGTTTCCTTTTTCTCCTTAGTGTTTTATCATGTTCACAGTGTGCTTTCTTGTGTTCCATCCTCCCTTCTTAACAGTTCAACAAGTGGATACCATTGTCCTACTCAAAATTGGTTTAGTATTAGCTAATTACTTAGCTTTTACTGGTACCTTCACATCATGCATGGAGTAGAATAAATCCTGAGGCACTGTTAAAAAACTCTAATTTAATTCTGTACTTCTGATTTTTAAAGCAAAAATGCAATATTCCAATACCTAAGTGTCTTTGTTAAAGAAATTGCATGTGTGTGTGTGTTTTCTTTGAAGGGATCTCACTGAAAATATTTTTTTCTTGTTCATTGCATGAAACTACTGTATTACTGCCAGTGAGCAGCTGCCAAGACCATCCAGAGTAGTATGTGATGACCAAAAATAAAAAGGAAAGAAAAATGTGAATGTGAATTTATATATAAAAAAATTTCTTAAATAATAATCTCAAAAGTTAAGCAGTGTCCAAATATTATTGATTCATTTTAAGTTTGCATGTCTGCTCATTTTCTTTGCTTACTGAGAAATTCTTGACCTTTCTTATGAAGTTGATATTGCATAGCAAAGCCAGGGTTAGTGAAGATCCAATCTCTCTGTCTTTGAAATGAACTTAGAAAAGAAGGAGTTCTGAAAACTTAAACAATTTCATTGATGCTTTTCATATAAGAGTTATGCTATTCCAATATTAATCATAGTTATTGTATATACATTTGCCCTTGTTAATAATATTGATATTGAGATGTGTGATAAGAATTTAATATTATAAATGTGTAAACAAGTCTATTTGAACTATTAGAACTTTGAATATAATTCAGGATAGCATATATCTTTCTGAGTGAGCAGAATTAGTTTATGTCTCTTTCTTTTTTACTTCTACTTTCTCCTATTTTCTTACTCCCAAAGATGGCAGAATCTAGAAAGCAACAACTTTGCCTGCTTTATGCTCCTTCATTATCATCACATAGATTTTTCACATCACACACTGGTAAATGATGATTCCTCAGTAAATGTTAAATAAGTTAATATTCTTGATATTGCAGATGCCTACAAATAGTGTGCAGTTACAATGAATTTTCACATTCAATAATCTTACGAAAAAGTATCTCAATAGTATCTAGATCCCAGGATACATGAAGAAAATTCAGTGAGCATTACAAAGATCAATATTTAAGTTTAATCCCAAGCAATTCATGTGATTTTATCCTATGTAACATCAAAGACGTGATCACGGAAGGCCTTTGCTAACTAAAGCTTGAAGGAAAAGATGGTTAAACATGGAAGTATCTATTGGTGAGAAGAAATAAATCTGTTTTCAAATGAAACTACCACCATAGAGAGACAAATTAGGGTGAAAGGTAGTATAGAATGAGGAAAGACTTAATGTTTATGATCTCTATTTTGTGCCAGCTACTGTGAAGGAATTTTACAGATCATTCCCTGTAGTTCTCATGAAAACACTGGGAGATAGAAGTTCCTTCTCTTATGAGTACACAGGTTTCTCACAATTGTCAAATAGGAGCTTTAGGATTTATATTGAGGGTGAATAATCCAAAACTCATTCTTTGCACTATAACAGAGAATATAACAGAGAGATGTTTTCCCCACATCTTAAATTCTTTCCAGAGTAAGGCATGGCATGGATCCATTATACAAATTATTCTCAGTGGCTTTTTCAGACTTCCATCCATTGAAGCAATGAGCAGAGTAAAGGTCAAAGAAGCTCTTCATAGATGCAGGTTATACATTTTTACTTCATGAACTTTAATCAGTATTGCTATTTGGCCTCTTAGTGACCCTTACAAGTTACTTACTCATGCTAATCTTTAGTTATATCCTTTATGAAATGGGGATGTGTTATGACTTGTGTTTAGCTGTCCCCTTCCCCAAAGCCTCCCAAGTCATGTGGTCATAGGTGGGACTTTTTCAGAGGTGACTGGATTAAGAGTGTGTGATCCTGGGATTTATTCACAGTGCAGTGCTAGGATTAAGGGTGATAGGGTTAATGGTATGGTGCTACCCGCCCTTAGGGACAGAAAGTGGCTTGTTACCTGCTTGCTTTTGCTGTCTCCTGACTGCCATGAAATGTCTTTCCTCCGTGATGACTCTCTGCCAAGACACCCTATGTGGATCCAGCCAACTATGAACTGAAGCTCTACGAAGTGTGAGCTAAATAAAACTTTAATTTTGAGTATTGTGTATTTTGTCTCAGCAATGTGAAAAGTTACTAAGGCATGATGTTAATATGTTTCCAAATGGTAAGCATCATGTCTGAAACAGAGAAGGCCTTTAGAAATGTCTGTTACTTGCATCACTGTTGGAGTAGAATGGTACTTATTCTACCTGAAGAAGCTACTTAAAGGACTTGGCCACTACTGCAATAGAAAAAGAAAACGATAGTGTCCAGAAAGGCTTTATGTCATTTCATGACCCATGGGATACAGCTCAATGTATGGGTCATTTTAATGTCTGACACACAATAAGACGTGGTATATTACACTGAATCCATATTTTTGCTTGTCATTTGCTTCATTGAACAGTGATTTATAATATATATTGAATTCATCAAAAGTTCAAACAATATTTTTTATAGAAAAAAGGTAAAACAAAATTTTATCACAACATTACATCCCTTATGGCTGGGCCAGTTTGGGGACAGGGAGTTTGAGCTCTGTGCCCCTCAGTCACACCCCTGATGGTGGACCTGGCTAGAAGGCAGTGAGTTCATGATTTGGATCTCTTCCATCACATCCTGGAGGGGGGCTGGCTGGAAGAAAGTGAGTTCGTGTTCCCAGACCCTTCCATCAGATCACAGACAGGGGGCTGGCTGGAAGACAAAGATTCACAATCCAGACCTCCTCTATCACTCCCCTAGAAAGCGGGGCTGGTGGAAGAGAGTAAGACTGACAGCAAATAAGACCTAGGCTGACAGCCCGGCACACACACACACACACACACACACACACATACACACACGCAACTTTGGGAGGTGAAGTTATCAGCAAGGCTAGTAAGATGGAAGTGTCTGAAGCAGCAGTGAGGATACAGCAGTTGGACTCTGGAGAACTCTACCAACAGAAGACCAGTCCCAGTCCCTATACCGAGATGAAGATAGCTCCATTCCAAGAATATCTCTGGGATGTAACATGGACATCATCACAGTACTGTAAACACCAGAAGAAGAAAAGTTCTTGGGATAGCTATAAGAAACCACCTACATCTGGAAGACATCAACATAGAAGACAACATAAAAGAAAAAGGTAGAGGTGGAGAATGGAAAGAGGCAGAGAAAGGGTGCAGCCCCAGACCAGTCTACCCAGGATGAGACAAATGAAACTGGAGGTCAAACACTGGAACTTACTGAAACAATGATAACAGAACTGAAAAAGCAAGTTGAAAAGGCTCTAGAGAAAATGACATCTCAGGTACAAGAAGAGTTGATGCTTAAAATAAAAAAAAATTAGAGAAGACACAAATAGAAGAATGGATGAGTTTAGAAAAAGATGGTAGACATGGAAAATCAAATGAGCAATTAACACAGTTGTAAAGGGGGACCTGAATACCCCACTGTCACAGAGACATACATAAACTAGGCAGAAAATAAGCAAGGAAATATCAGAGCTGAACCAAACCTATGAATAAATGGAGTTAATTGGAAGAAGTCATGCCCTCAGACCACGTACCAGTGCCCTGAGACTACATGCCAGTGGCCCATACAAAGCTCAAACTCCCTGTCCCCAAACTGGCCCAGCCATAAGGGATGTAATGTTTTTATAGGTTTCCAGGACAACCAGTGTGGGGCCAGAGAAGAAACCACAGTCCAAGGCCATGTACCAGGGACCCAGAGAGATCTAGTGAGCCCAGCGCTAGCCTAGAAAAGAAGCCACATGCCAAGGCGACACACCAGTGACCCTGAGAGATCTGGCAAACCCAGTGTGAGGTAGGAGAACAAGCCATACCCTGAGGTTAAGTGCCAGTGGCTTGGAGTGATCTGGGAAGTTCAGTGCTGGGCCTAGAAAAGATGCCACATCCTGAAGCTCCATGCCAGTGGCTCAGAGAGACCCAGTGAGCCCAGAGTGGGCCCAGAGAGGAAGCCATTCCCTGAAACACCACCACCATTGGGGGAGCTTTGGTGAACCACAACCTCATACCTCACCACCATTCTAGGAATCCCAGATGGAGCAACCCAGGTGCCTAGTCCAATCCACTGCACAAAAGGACTGGCAGGCAATGCAGGAAACACCCAGGATGCAGCAATGGGCTGATTCTGAGGAACACAGGAAAATGTCAAAGGAGCAAAATATAATGTCAGATCTCCAGCCCACAGAGCACAAGTTCAGGGGACACAGACATAGTAAAATTTAAAAGTCACACACCTGAAAGTTCTGGAAAGATAATAAATGAAAAGACAAATTAGTTCTTCTTTTGTGTGGTTAATTTTACATGCCTAAATCTGATGGTCTGATAGCTATTTTGAAGATAACAAGATATATTATGGTAGCCATTGTTGATTTCCTACTCTTGTTTTGAAGTCCTGGATCACTTTCATTGTTTTATTTTGATTGGCTATATTCTGTTTTATTTTGTTTGGTTTTATTCTCTTTAAAATAAAAAAAAAGAACATAGCTACTTTGAAAAAAACAAGACAATCCGGCAGCCATGGCTGATTTAATATCATCTTGCTTTGAAGTCCTACCATGCTTTTGTTCTATTACCATTGGTTCTATCATGCTGTGTTTTTGGATTTTAATATGTATGATAGATAAACAAATTTTTATGGAAAATGAGATATTATAGTAGCCATTGTTCATTTTCTGTTATTTGGTTCAGAATGCCTTATAGTACTCTCATTTTCTTGAATGGTTTTATTCTATTTTGTTATGTTTGATACTATTCTGTGTGAAGCTATGCTTAACTATTTCAAAGAAAGAGACATTATGGTAGCTACTGTTAATATCCAATTGTCTTGTGAAGTGCTGTGTTGCTTACATTGTTCTGTTCTGATCTGCTTTGTTCTGTCTTCGTTTGTTTTATTCTCTGTAAAATAAAAAATAAAATAAATAAAAAAAGAACAACAATAGTTAATACATTACATGTTGTTATCTTTAAAGTAGTTGCACAGGAGCCTACATTGCTATTGTTTTGGGCTCTTAGTTATAGTTATTTATTTGTTGCTTTGTTTTTCTCTCTAATACAGAAAGGATAGATGTACATGTATAGGCTTATATATGCCTAGAACTTCACCTAAAGGATTTATAAGGACTGATAGTGTGAACCACTATGCTGAAGAAAACAAAACACCATGGTAGCCATTGCTGATTTCCTATCATTTTGACTTGAAATCCAATAATGCTTTTATTCTTGGTTTTGATCAGTTTTAGTCTGGTTTCAATTATTTGATTTCAGTATGTATGAAGATATGGATAGCAATTTGAAGAAAACAAGAGACATATGGTAGCCATTCTTGATTTCCTAGTGTCTGGTCTTCAAAGTCCTTAAGGCTTTCATTCTTTTGTTTTGATTGCTTTTATACTATTTTGATTCATATGAACTTATCATGTGTGAAGGTATGGGCAACTATTTAAAAAAAAACAAGAATCTGTCATTTGTGTTTCTTCATCTGTGAAGTGTATATTCATCTCAAATGCTCATTTTTTGGTGGGGCCTTTAAATTTGGGGGTTTTGATTGTTTTCAATTCTTTATATGTTCTAGATAGAAGTCTTTTGTTGCAGGGACAACTGACTAAAAATTTTTCCCACTCTGTTGTCTTTTCACTCTGTCAGTGATTTCTTTAGCTGTGCAAAAGCTTTTTAATAAGATCTCATTGTTGAGCCTTTGAAGCATTTCTCATGCAATCTGGGTTTGTTCATGAACTTTCTGCCTACATTTATGTCTTCAAGATTCCTACCTACTTTATCTTCCAGTAGATTGCATATTTTAATATTTAGATCTTTGATCTATTGATTTTAGTTTAGTGTGGTGATAGACATGGGTCATTTTTAGCCTTCAGCATGTAGAGAGCCAGTATTTCCAGCACCATTTACTAAATAGGCTATCTTTCTTGCAATGAACAAGTTTGACCCCTTTGTCAAAGATAAGGTGTCTAAGTGTGTTTGTAGTTGTGTCTGCATCTTCCAATCTGGATCACTGGTTCTCAGGTCTGGTTTTTTGTTGTTTGCTTTTTTCCAGAACCATGCTGATTTTATCAAAGCAGCTTTGTAATGTAATTACAAGTCAGGGATTGTGATGTCTCATGCCTTGCCTTTGTTACTCAGGATTACCTTTGCTATCCTAGATCTCTTCTGGTTCAAAATGAATTTTAAGAGTTTTTTCTCTAGTTCTGTGAGGTATGCTAATCATATCTTTAATCAGGATTGCATTAAATCTGCATAAATATTTTGGGAATATAGTGATTTTCACTATATTGATTCTTCTCTCAAGAAAGAGATATCTTTCCATTTTCTAATATCCTCTTTGATTTCCTTTTTAAAAGTACTGTAATTTTCAGTATATAGATCCTTTACTTTCTCTGTTAGATTGATTCCTAAGTATTTCACTTGTTGGAAGGTATTATGAAGGGTTTGATTAATTTCTTCTTTAATTTCATTTGTGACTCATTGGTTGTTCATGAGGGTGTTACTTAATTTCCATATTTTTACAGTATTTTTGTGGTTTCTTTTACCATTATTTCTAATTTCACCGCATTATGGCCAAATAATATACATGGGATAATTTCAATTCTTTTGCATTTATTTAAGCATGTTCTTTGCAGTAGTATATGGTCTGTTTTACAGAATATCTTGTGTGCAGCTGAGAAGAATGTGTATTCTGATGTTGTGTGGAATGCTCTGTAAACATCAGTAAGTCCATTCTTTCACAGGTTTAGTTCAGTTCTGATATTTCATTGCTGGATTTTGTTATCTGCTTGATCTATCTGCTTGTGAGAGTGGGATATTAAGGTCCCTGTTACAATTGTGTTATTGCTCATTTGACTTTTCATATCTATTAATATTTGTCTTACATAGTTTGGTGTGCCCATATTTTGTGCATATATATTTATGATTGTTACTTCTTCCACCTGGATTGTTCCCTTTACAAGGGTGTAGTGATCTTATCTCTTTTGATCATTCTTGGTTTGAAGTTCACATTGTCTGCAAATGGAACCCTGCTTTTTTCTGGGTTCCTGTTGCATGGGGTATTGTTTCCCATCCTTTGACTTTCACTCTATGAATATGTTTTTGAGTGAAGTATCTTTCTTCTATATAGCATATTGCTGGATCTCATTTCTTGATACATTCTGCCAATCTGTTTCTTTTAATTGATGAATTGTGGCCATTTACATTGATGGTTATAATTGATATGTATTGGATTATCTTTCTTGTGTCCTGCTCTTGGTTCCCTGCTTTTCCCCTCTGTTTAATTATTTGCCCTGCCTGGTGGCTTATTTCTGTTGTTATTCTTGGAATTGTGGTCATTTTTATCTCTGCCTAGCATATCTTTCAGTACCCTTTCTAGGACTAGTCTGGTGGTCATGGATTTCTTCAGTTGCTTTTTTTGTCATGGAAGTATCTTGTTTCCATGTTAATTCTGAGCTATAGTTTTGCAGGGTACAATCTGGGTTGGAAGTTGTTTTCTTTCAGGACTTAAAATATTTCACCCCAAACTCTTCTTGACTTGAGAGTTTGTGTTGAGAAGTATGCCATGATTATAAAGGGCTTTCCTTTATAAGTGATCTGTTTCTTTTGCATAACAGCTTTTAATATTCTCCTTTTGTACTGAACTTCTGTGATCTTAATTATTATAGGTCCGGGTATAAATTTGTTTTCATTATGGCGAATTGGAGTTCTATATGCTTCTTTTATCTGTATATCAGATTCTTTTCCCATGATTGGAAAAATTTCTATTATTTCTGCAAATTTTTTTGTCACTGTGTTGACTCCTGGTTTTTCATTCTTATATTACTTTTCTTTGCATCATCTTACAGCTGCTTAATTGTTATTTCCTGATGTTTTGCTATCTTCCAGAGATTTTTCATTTCACGATTGCCAGCCCCAATCCTGTCTTCAAGGTCCGAAAGTCCATCTTCAGTTTTGTTCAGTTAGTTTTGCAAGCTTTCAGTGGAATTTTTAATTTCCTGGATATCTGTTTATAGTTTGTTTCATAGATTCTATTTCTTTACTATATTGATCATTCCATTTTTTTCCTATCATCATCTATTTTTATCTATCTCTATATTTTGTGAGCAATATCTGTATAAATGTTGACTTTCTTAACCTGAGAGATTTTTTTTGATCTTATTTTCTACAGCCTCAAGGATTTGTTTCTTTACTTCAGTTGCTATCGTTTTATAAATGTCAGGTGTGTGCCTTCCATTTCCCTCTATCTCATTGTCTCCTCAATTTGTTCTGAGTGGGCTGTGGCTCTGAGGGTGCATATTGCTTCTGTGCCTTGTCATTTTCTATTTTGAAAATTTTTATTTTGTTTTCTGTGTTGATCCTTGTAAGTTTTTGTAGTAGGTAGCTTTATCAGTAGTATTGAGGATTCTCCAGGCAAGATCTGTTCTTCATAATTCTACCTTTCTAGTTATTTAAGAAAGAGATTTTTGTATCTGTTTTGCTCAGTCCTCAACCCTTTCACACTGGGGTGTGATGTGTTTATTACTCCAGAATTTTCCTATATTGTTACAGAAGTGAGAACAACTGACTGAAACAGATGTGACATCCTAGCTAAGGTAGCATAATTAGCACTATTACCAACAAGCACAGTTAAAAATTGACAAGTTGTGATAACTTAATTTTGTACCTTTAACCATAGAAGCAAAATCTATAGTTATGTAACAGAACTGATCATAAATTGGGAACTGGTATGCAAAGTGTTTCCTCTTGTTAGAGTGGTTTTACCCTGTGGTAGGGAAATTTAAAAAGATAGTGGATAGTACAGAGACATTAAAAAGAAATAATGTTGAAGCCAGGCTTGAGGACAAATGATGAACATGCAAGCTTTGGGAAACTAAAGAGGGCAGAGGAGAAAGAATAAAGAAGTAAGCAAGGGATTATCAAGTTGACCAGAAAAATCAGAGAGAGTATTCACTGATATGAAACTATAATTAAATCAAGAGAGGTAAATTGAGGAAAGTGGGAAAGAAGACAAATAGGCTAGAACAAAAACATAAGGAAAAGACAAAAAATATAAATAAAAAAAAATGAATGAGAAACAAACCACAAAGCAGAAAAAAAAAAAAGAGAAAAAATGAAATAAAATTCTTCTGGTGTCCAGCAAGAGTCCAAAACTACTAAACACTACTAAGCCTGCAGTAGAATTTTTGCTGAATTTGAGCCTGACCTTGGTGTCCAGATGGGAACTGGGCCAGAGTCTTCAGTCCATACTGTCTGTATGTAGCTGAGGAGCCTCCCACTCCTCACCGTTTTTCTTTTGATGTCTCTGTCCCAGTTGTTGTGCTGTTTTCAGACAGAGACGGACCTGTTCCCAGCCCTGTGCACCTTTGGCTCCTTCTGGGCGTTGCCCCCCCTTTTGTATTCCTCTCCCACTGGCAAATCTCTGCCCTTTGCAGTTGTTTTTTGCAGGGTGGGTTGGGGTGCTGAGACATGGCCTGGTCCTCCGCTCTTGCTCTTGAAGTCCAAGGCTGCTCAGTCCTAATTCTTCTTGTTCTCCTCAGGGGAGGTGCTAAGGCTGCTACCGTCACCTGCCTCTGCTTTAGTCCCTAACTTCCTCGGGTGAGCTGAGTGTGCTGTGGGGTGCCTTCCGGCTTCTGCCCCTGACAGTGGCGGTGGGGACAGCTCAGTGCTGAAAGGTCCTGAGGTGCAGTACTGTTTACTTCCCCATGCCTCTCTAACCACAGGCCATTAATTGTCCACTCCTGTAGTCTTTAATCTTATTCCTGGTGGTTCCAGTTAGCAATCTCGTGCACAGAAGGAACAAGAAAAAAGAAAAAGAAAACAAAACAAAAAGGAGGGAAAAAGGAAAGAAAAAAAATGAAGAAAGGAAAACTGACCAGGGAGGGAGCAGATCACATCAGCAGAATTTACTGTTGGACTTAATATCTTGTGTTTGGAGGAAGGCAGAAGAGGCAGGGGACCTTAAATCCCAAGTCTATACTATATGGCTTGATTTAGCCACATTATTTTAGTACGTTCTCCTCCCCCTTCCCTCCCCTCCCCCTCTCTCCCTCTCCCCCTTCCCCTCTCCTACTTCTCCTCCTTCTCCTCCTCCTTTTCCTTCTCCTCCTTCTACTTCTCCTCCTCCTCCTCCTCCTCCTCCTCCTCTTCCTCCTCCTCCTTAGATTCCAAATATGGTGGGCAGTCTCTCCAATCCAGCAATCCACTGGCAGTCAGAATCAGCTGGCCATTTTATTAAGTCCTTTATCTCTGTCAGATTGATTTTAGTTTCAGGGTATATGTCCCTCTGCTTTCTTCCAGTTGTCTGTTTTAGTTGAATTTCTCTGAATAGCTCTGAATGAAATTGCTCCTCTATTCAGCAGTTTTGTCTCTCTTAAACAGTCTTTTAAGAGAAAAATTACAAATGTACCTTCCAAAACTTTGCAAGTATACTGTAAAGTATAATAATGCTACAATAAATGTGCAAGAGAAGTTTTTTTAAATGGAGACATAATTCCACACTTATGAGATTATTCCATATTTTTGGTGTTCCTAAATTTTGAATCATAGGATGGATTTTTATAAGGCAAAAATTAAAAGGTTAAGGTGGAATACAATCAAGGAAAACTCATTGGTACAAAGTTTGAATTAGAGAAAGGTAGTAAAAAAAAGGATAAAAACTGTTATGGTTGATACATTGTGTCAACTTGAGAAGTTTAAAAGTTTAACTAAGAGACACAGCAGAAAGCTGGCATCCTTACTTTGTAAATCATCATCATGTGCAAGAGGAGGACGCAGAGATTTTGGGAGTGCTACACCTGCCCCAGGGGGGCATGGCCTGCATATAATACAAAAAGGAGGAAAAGATGCTCTTGCCCCATTTTGCTCTGGCTGCTGCCTTGAAGTGTTTCCCCAGTGTGATGTGTACCTTGCAGCCAACTGATTATGGACTGAAACCTCCATAGACAGTGAGCAAAATAAACCTTTCCTTCCTTCATTTTGGGTGTTAGCTGGTTTTGTCCCAGGAACGAGAGAAAAGTAACTGAGAAACTTTAAGGCAAAGCAGCAAAAACATTTAATACAAACCTAAAGTTTTAAAAACAACAAATCTAACAACTCACCTATTTGATTTGTTCAAGTTAGATAATTTCATCTTTCAAAATTTAAAGAAATATGAGAAACATGGGTAAAAAGGAACCAAGACAGATATCCTTGTGATACAAACATTAAAATAGTGATAGGAAACCTAGAATATAGTGTGAGCTAAAGGTGTTGAATATGCTAAAATATTTAAGAATGACAAGATGCTGGAATGCATTTTGAAGTATGAATTTGAATAAAAATGATCATTTCATTGCTTAGTAAACACACCTACTCTTCACATATGTAGATTAAAATAATCTTTTTTTAAATATCACTTATAACTTATCTGCAGAACCTATAGTTAAACTACTGATTGAAAAAGTTCTTTCCATCCAGGGATCTGTAAGAAATGAACTTTATAAACCCTCAAACATTTTAAACAGACAAATTTACCTTACTTCACTGAACTTTTGGTGCAGGGTGTATGCCTTGTCTTGATATCTGAATTGGACATTATCTTTCTTTCACACAGCTGCTGATAATGCATACAATTTCTATTTTCTTTTTCTATAAAGTGGAACAAGAATTTAAAGACATTTAGGATTTAAAGACATTTAAATTTGAATCAACTGATATTTCCTTGTTGATTTTTTTTTTTGGTCGAATTGATGTTTCTTTTTGCTATAGTGGCATATTGAGGTCACCCATTACAGTGATATTGGTTTTTATGTCACTTTTCATACCCATTAGTGTTTGTTGTATGAAGTAGGGTGTACCGGGTTTTGGTACATACAGGTTTATAATTATTTTTTTCTTAATGAATTGTTCCATTCATTAATATGTAGTGATGTTTTTGACTGTTCTGATCAGTCTTAGCTTGAAGTCCACTATGTCTGAAATTATGATAGTAATTCTTACTTCACTCCAGGTCTGTGTAGCATGGAATATTGTTTTCCATTCTTTGATTGGACTCTGTGTGTTTTGTTTTAAATGGTTAGATTTTTGTCAGTTTTGCTAATTTTTCCATTTTGCCACTCTGTGCCTTTTGGTTGGGAAACTGAGACCATGCACACTGAGAGTTATTGCTGAAAGCCATTCTCTTATTTCTGCCATCAGACCATTTTCCTTTGACTGATTTTATCTTTCCCACCTTTGCTTACCTGCGCATCCAGGCGCATTTATTCTTTTTTGACTGTCTGGCCTTGTTGGCTTCGTCTTCTCTTTCTAGGGTACCCTGGACATTTTTAATGCTGGTTTGGTGCTCATGAATTTTCCAGGACGCTTCTTGGCATGGTAATCCTTATTTTTCTTTAAATTTCGAAGAAATATTTCACATGATACATAAACCATGATTTGAAGTTGTTATCTTTCAGGGCTTGCAGCACTTTGGTCCAGGACTCCTGGCCATTAACGCTTATGTAAAGAATCCTGCCGTAACTCGAACGGCTTTACCTTTATATGTGAAATGTTATCTTTCTCTAACAGCTTTTAAGGCTTTTGGCCTTGTGATAGACTTCTGGTGTGGAGCACACAGGTTCTCTTTTGGTCATGGCTGTTTGGGGATCTATATCACTCATTTATCTGTATATTTATATCTTTCTCAATATTTGGAAAGTTTTATGGCATTGTTTTTGTGAACAGATGTTCTATGCCATTTGTGTTGTCTTCTGCCTTTTCATTTAGTCTTAGATTAAGTCTTCTTTGTGATATCCAGCAGCTGTTGGATCAATTTTTCATGTTCCCTTTTTTTAAAAGGTGTTTTTATGTGTTTAGTCTTTGAAGGCATCACTGTCTTCTCATTCCAAAAATCTGTCCTCTCCTTGGTGCTTCTGCTACCCAGACTTGCAATACAAATTTTAATCTGGATTTCCAATCAAAACCTTTTCATGGTCTCTAATTGTTTAGTAAACTGGTCATTCATGACTGATATCATTTGATTTAGCACATCTAGCTTTGTGGTAGTGTCTTCTGAAAGCTTCCACATCCTTGTGGTTATTGCTTCCATTATCCGTTAAGTTATATCTTCTCCGACCTTGCTGAATACCTCCTTAATCTGGTTTCTGGTCTCTGTTATCCTATTGAGTAATTCAGGCTTATGGTTTACGCTATTTTGCCCCTCAGTGTTCTCTGGTTGGCTTTGTGGCAGTTTGGAGACTTGGGACGCGTTTTATTTCCTTGTCTTCTCATGTTGCTATTGTTTTTGTTTGTTTATTTATTTTGTTTTGTGCGGAGGCTTGAGAATGCTTTTAATGTAATGACTTTGTTGCTAGTATAGAGATCTCTTTAGTTGCTTTTCAATGATGTACTTTGGTTGTATTGTTTATACTATTTTGCCATCATCTCTAGATCTGACCACATTGGTTAATTTGGTAGCAGAGGATGCAGTGTAATTCAACCCACAATGAAATTCTCTGGAATGTACTCTAGTATTGCTAATGTCCCAAAGGTAATATGAGAGCTGGCTTTCAAATAGCCATGATTATGTGACCCTGTTAATATCAAGTGAATCAGTTATAACAGTATCATTTAAGACAAATTGGATAGTAGCATACCATAAGAACCAATTGTGTACCACCTTTAATCTTATGGAAGAAATCCATGATTATAATCTAAACATTAAGACAGCCCAGGTATTGACTTACACCTAATATGTACTGTTATCACTAAGTTTCTACTAAAGGTAGAAAATAATTTAGTAGTGATTTCACTGAGTTAAGTATCAAAAGATTAACAAGGATTTCATTGAATGTGGAATGCAAAAGGGAAACTCTGAAACTTTAAACTGTATGATATTAGAAGAGAGAGAGAAGTAGAATGAAGGACCTTACTGGGGAGCAGGACACTTCTTCAGTTATGTAAAAGTCATAGAAAATAGTGACAAGACACAGATAAAAGAAAAAATGGAGGAAAATTTTGTGATATAGAAAGTAAAAAGAAGAGAAAACATTAAAGGGAGAAAAAATAAAAAAGGAGAAGAATAAAAAATAAAGAAAAGAAAAAAAGAGATAAGAAGCAAGGATGGACAAAAATATTCCCCAAGCACAATAAACTGACAAAGAAGAAAGGACTAAAGAAAGAAGAGAAAAAGACCAAAACCAACACCAAACCAAAACAAAAATGTCCCAAATATCCAAAACCAAACTGAAGCAAAGAAATCTCTCTGTGACTTCAAATGTGTGGTTTTTTTCCAGGACCCACAATTTGAGGGCGATGTCCACGTCCAGTTGTGGCTCTGCTCACACTGGCAGTAATGAAGGCAGTCAGATCACAGATCTGTGCTGCATGCAAAACCTGCAAATCCGGTGCCTGTTTCCTGTGGTTTAAATCCCTCAGGAGGTCTTTGCTTGCCTGACCATGGCTCCTTGTTTGTGGTTGTCTCCCCTGGCTGTTTCGTACCCCGTTACTGTGGAGAGGCATAACACTAGCACTCCTGCATTGAAGCCATCCTGAGTCACTTAATCTTGGCTTCGAATGATCACCCTCCGCAGGACGGCACCCGATTACGCGCTCTCTCCGGGATGTGGCAGTGGCTCGCAATGGAATCACTTGCTAGCTGTAGCTGGACCATTCCACGGCTGCAGTGCTCCGTCAAACCCTCTGTAGCTCCCGCTTTCCCTGTTTCTCTGTAGATTCAGCCCCCTCTTCTCATGGGGCCTCAAGCCAGAACCAGGGAGGAAAGCAGATCATCACTTCCTTTCCCATGACGGGTTCTGTCTCTTCAGCTCCCCTGTGGGTTCTAACTTTTCTGGCAGATTTTTCATGGTTTCCAGGACTCTGCTTCCTTCTCTTTTTCCTCCAAGTTGTTATTTTTCGATACCCGTATTCCAGATCTTGGAGAGGCTGAGTTTTTGTTGTTTGATACTCGGCAATTTTCCTGGAACTCAGTACTCTACTTTTCAACTCTTTGCCTCTTTCAGTTGACCAACACAGAAAAACCAAAGAATTTGCTTTGTCTAATACATGAAATCCTTCCACCATGGCTGAGCTTCTTCTAGCTAGTGGCTCCTGGCTATTTGAGGACAAGTATTTTAGATAGTTACTTAGGATAAATCAAGTTTGTCATTCCATGACTGGTTTATTTGTTAGTATAATGTCCTCAGCTTTCAGCCTTGTTGTGGGGTGGTTCATTCTTTTTATGGTTGAATAATTTCCATTGTATTTATTGTATCACATGATCTTTATTCACTCACCTACTGACTGATATTTAGGTTGTTCCCACTCTTTAGTAATGGTCAATAATGTTTCAAAGAATATGGAAATGCATATATATCTTTGAGATCCCGATGTCAGTTCTTTTAGGTGAATAGCCAAAAGATTTTTAAAATGTTCTGACCAATCTCCATAGTAGCTGCATAATTTTGCATTCCCATCAGCAATGAGAAAGAGCTCCAATTTTGCCACATTCTTGTCAATATTGACATCATGTTTTTAATAAAAACTCACTTTTGTGGAGACTATCCAAAATACTCAACATATGCTTTATAGAAACAATTATTGTACTTTGCATCCCTAGTCTATAAGATTATATGAGTACTTAATTTAGAATATAGAATAGCTCTAACAACATATTGGAGTTTTCAGTAAAAACAAATGATATTTCAAGTGTACAACTCAACTGGTAGGAGCAGAGTAGTACAAATCCTGAAGAAGGGCTAGTACCCTAAATCATTCGTCCTGCCATGAGTATTGGTGAACATGTCTACAGAGGAAATGGAGAGGAGTATTCATACAGAAATGAGTCAAGAACTCACCTATGCTATGTTTTGAAATGAAAAGTTTGCAAGGGATGATCTCTGAAACCCATTAAGTTCAAAATAGGTCTTTTTGATGGAGTAAAAGTCATAGACCTAGATTAGAAATTTGGTATATTACCAGGATCATGTATTCAATAATCCCTGGAGGGTTTAGAATGGATAGGTTCCACAGTTTTTGCATGTTCCATTTGACAGATTTTCTTTGAAGATATAAAGTGGTTAGCACAGTTTTGTTGTTGTTGTTTTGTTTTGATTAGTTTTTGTTTGTTTAGGTAGTTGTATCACCATTTTGAAGATGATACTTCTAAAATATGTTCAGAATAGATTTTTTTATAGCCGAATCAGGGATTTGTAGACACTGCTTTCTACTGGTGAATGTACCTTTCTGGAATGTTGTTTCCCTTTTATAAAATGAAAGGATTATTACTTGGTGCAATCATGTATTTTTACAATTCTATGACTTTTTGTACTTTTTCCAGTCAGAAGTTTTCATGTGAAAATTGTCACTTATCTGGTAACAATGTCTACCTGAAAGTTCCATCATTATTTACAGCTCGACCTTCCAGGCAGTAATCAGCCAGCAGCTTTTTACTGAGGAACAACTTTGTCCCTTGTAGCTACATACCGGGCTTCTCTGTCAGCAATGTCATCCCATCCACAGTTAATTCTGTATTGCTCAGAGCACTGCTGCAATAGCAATTGAAAGCATTTCCTTGCCCTCTCTGTTTGGAAATGTCACACTTCAGAACACTGTATTCCAGGCTGATAAGTATCCCGCTGTTGTCTCTTCCTCACACCTAATCACTCTGCAGATTTGTGCTTTGATGAGCACCCTTTTGCATCCTGGTGGTTTGGCTGCTTTCAAGGACTTTGTAGTTACTACACTCCTTCTTGTCACTTGATGATATTCACTAGGGATGGCAGTAGCCCAGATGAAATTATTCCAAAAAGGTAGATATAATATCAGCAGTTGTTTAAGTTTAATATACATATAAATTGTTATAGAACACTATATTTTAAGTGATTTTTTATGGATTGAGTTTTTTTGCTACATTGAAGCTGTATTTTCTGTCAGTTTTCCTACATATTCAGACATTCTTCATCTAATGACCAAGTCATGGTCCTGTGCTGAGGTCACTGATTGAATTAGTCACTAAATGAAGAATTATATATGGGACATATATTACAATATTCAGAACAAAGAAATGGTCAAAGGAAACTCCAACTTGATGACTCTGCTTTTATTTGAATAACTCCTACATACCATAAGAATGTATAACAGAACATAAACTACAGGGATGCACTGAACAATACAATCAGCAAAAATTATAGTACTGTATGAACAAGATATACTGTACCAAAAAAAGACATTAAGGTTCTATAAACAGAATGTACAGAGCTATACAAAAACTAAGATGTATCTTAAATCCAAGCAATGGGTTAGAAGTTCAAACAATATACTATAGTCATTGCTCAGAAGAGTTGTTATACAGGTAGGTCATTAATCAAGAAAGTTCTATATTTATGTTCACTTTAATTCAGTTCTATTTCTCTTAGTCAATTTCTAATTGCTAAGGAGTGCAGTTGTTTTTAAAGAAGACCATTTTTTCATGCCTTTTGTGTTGAAATTGCACAGTAAAATGCTAATACCACAAAGTGACCTATTATCTTATGTAAACTTCAAGCATAGCCAACAAGCCCTAAATGACTGTTACTATGACTTCTAGTGTTACCTACACACTGTTGAGTTTGAAGAATTCACCTGGTTTCCAAAGGTATATAAGCTTTTAGGCTCATATAAGCTTTTAGGCCCTAGTTGCGTCTAAAGATGTGCAAAACTGTTCACAAGGGTACATGTAATGAAACACAATTTTCTTTCGTTTACAATAGAAAATGACTAAAACAACTCACAACAATCAAACAACCTTAAACTAAATGCAAACTTTTATTTCTTCAGGTCAACTTCTTCAAAATGCATTTATTATCTTCATCTTGAGGTTGAAATTTTCACGAAATGGGAAAGTTTAATCCCTACTTACAGGGGTAGTGCTTGCTACTCCAGGATTTGAAGCCAAACATACTGCTTTTCAGTGGAAAGTCTGAGTATATTTTAGAAGCCCAGAATATAATACAACTCAGAATATACATTCCCACTTTCCTGGTAATTACACTTCTAAAATGTTTCTTTTTCTCTCTCTAGAAGATTTAGAATAGCTTTCCTAAAATTGTTTCATTCTCCTAAAAGTATCCTGTCATACTTTCCTGAATGAATCTATTGCAAGAACTAAATCTACACAGACACAGCAAACAAGCATATAACACCAGCTTGGAGAGTAATTTACAAAGTTGTAAGAATAAGCAGATAAATTTATTGATAGTCACATTTACATCTACTATATCTGATTTGTTGGAAACTCAAGAGTTGGGTTCCACAGTATATGTTCATTTTTCTGGATAAGTTATACTTTAACAATCTATCCTGAACATCCAGCCTGGCAGATTAATTCATACTTATGATCACCTGGCCCGCAGTATTTCGGAACATACAAGTAATATTTTTAGCCCCAGGAAAGGCTTTTTATATCTAAAAAAAGAATTTTAAAATAACCTTGCTAATATTCACCACTCTAGGCACCTTCGTTTGGTTGAAACTGTACTGTTTCCTCAAACATGGCTGTATTTTAATATTGTACATGATGGAAGAGATCCTGGCTTGATTTGAAATCATGTTTTTATAATAAAGTTCATTTGCTTTTATCTATATCAAAAATCATTGTAGCCTTTGATCTCTGTGGTTATCTTTTTTTACCTATTGTGTGGCACTCATTTTACTGGATGTTAAATGTTGCATGACATATCAAGGAAGTTATCTGGGGCAATTACTGATTTCATCCAGTCTGTTTATCAGAAAGGTAATATTTTTAAAGATAACATGACTTTATAATCTATGATTATTTTCTTATCAATTACATTTTTATAGTTTCCTGATTAGCTTGCATTTGGTACTTAACTTTTTAGCT
The DNA here is from genome assembly GCA_004027455.1 of Hydrochoerus hydrochaeris. Classification (NCBI taxonomy): domain Eukaryota; kingdom Metazoa; phylum Chordata; class Mammalia; order Rodentia; family Hydrochaeridae; genus Hydrochoerus; species Hydrochoerus hydrochaeris. Next base: position 37,204 of record PVLA01004826.1, read on the forward strand.
CTGCAGGGTCCTTTTTGATATTATTGTTACAAAAAAAAAACTAAAAAATCAAAGTGAATTCTTAGTATTATACTTGAAGCTATAAAGGTACAATTACTGAAACAGCAGCCAAGCATTGTGCCATAGAACTAACTCACAGCTGGGTGCCCAGTCCCTGCTGAGGAGGAAATGTAGGGGAACTGGCAGAGTTTTACTGCCTCTGCTCCCTGCTGCTAATAAGCTTTAACCTGTTCCATTCTTATTATGCTTACTGTTTAGATATTTTGCTTGCAAAATTAATTCTTTAACTGGGAGAACACATGAAAGAGGATATGATTTGTAATAGGGCTGTTTAAAAATTAAAAGGCCCCAGCAAGGGAGATTAAAGGCTATTATGAGTGATATGGTTACTTAGTATCAACTCAAGGGTAGAAATTCAGGTAATGAAGATGGATTATTTCTCAGTTTCAGTTCTTTTTGCAGTGTGGGGTACAGTTTCAGTAGGCACAGTCTTTTTTTGTACTGTGTGGATGTACACATACTTTATCAGAGATACATTAAAGCAAGTTACACTTGCAGCATTTCTCAAAATTTTGAAAGAAAAAAATTCTCACAGAAGGCCAGTTTAGTCATGCATTATTTCTAGTATAAGATTACTTGGATATGCAAAACCGTAAAAGTAGCTAAGAATTCCTTTATATAGAGGATTTCTTTATACAAGTATACAACCAAACCAAATGTAAAATTAAATTTTGGGGGAAAACCTATAAAACCAACATAGATATAATTAAAAGCAATACTTTATTATGACACATGCATGATTACTTTGTTTTTAGTCAAATATATACATCTTTAGAATGATAATTAATAATCATTTTTATAATGTTATTAACAAATGACATTTAATGAAATCTTATTAGGTATCTATTTGTATACACTGCTAATTAGTTATTACAAATTAATACTTAATAAAAATAGAATTTTGATGATGCAGTTCATTATGAAATAAGGAAAAAGTAAAAAAGGAACACTTTTTCATTGCTGATAGGAGTGTAAACAGGCAAAACCACTATGAAAATCAGTATGGAGATTCCTCAAAAAACTAAAAAACTCTTTGTAAAAGAGTTTAAGACATCATATTGTAATATATGAGCATCCATGTTCACAGCTGAACTATTCATAACAGCTAAATATCAGAAGCAGCCTATATGCCCGTCAACAGATGAATGGATAAAGGAAATGTATTTATATACAAGAGAGTACCACTCTGCCATAAAGAAGGATAAACTTGCATCATTCTTTCATAAAAAGATGTACCTTGAGATCATAATGTTAAGTGAAGTAAACTAGGCACACTTGTTTAATATATATTATTTATATTTAATATATATAATCTATATAATTTCTCATCTATGAGAAAGCCAAAATATAAACAAAGAACAAAGTATAAAATAGACAATAGGAAAAAATGAAACCTTGCCTTTGGCATGTCCCTAACTTCTATTTACTATCAATTGCCTAAAATCCTGCCTGAAATTAACCCTGCTGAGCAGAGCTGATCCTTCCGTCCTCACTCCAGCCCCTTTTCTGTCCGGCCTCAAGGGTATCTCTGCAGTCAGTAAACAAAGGGCCTGCCTTGCTGTCTTCACAAGTGAAAACCAGCTCATGTGAAATTGTTTTTCTAATTCTTGTGAGTGGTGCTTTTCTGTTTTGATCAGATAGGTATGCAGATATATATTATATATACACATACATTAATTTTATTGTAATGATATTTTCTCATGCTTACTAGTGTTTGAACTACTTTTATCCCATATAACATATTTTATCTCTTTTATAATGAAATGTTTTTTGAAAACATGGTTTTATGTAGGTCATATACATTTCAATATGTGGTATTCTACAATAGACTTATTTGGTACTCTGTCAGAGAGTATTTTGGTTATTAATAAATTTTGCTGTTATCTTTGTGAAACACTTTATATAGTTCCAATACTTTCCTTGTCAACGTTTCCATTTTTTTGTTATATTTTCAGTCTCAAAGTTATATTTTTTTGTGATTTTTTTGGGGGGGTACTGAGGATCGAACTGACAATCTTGTGCTCACCAGGCAAGCACTTGAGCCATTGAGCTAAATCCCTAGCCCTCAAAGTTATATTTTTGAAGAATTATTTATTCTGAAAGTTAGTTTAATCTTGAAAATTAGTATTTTGTTCATATAGATGTTATGTATCCAAACTACTATTTTTAAAACATATCTATAATGAACATCTTCTAAATCTGTGACTTGAAGTCTCAGTAGAAATGTACTTCACAACTTCCTTTAACTCATTCTCATCAATCTATAAATCTGGCCAATCAGCAATTATAGGTAATTTTCAGGATTATCAGAATATCAGGAATATATGATGAGGGCAAAAAGTGGATTAATCTGGGAAAGGTTGAATTACATTAATTCCCCATTTTAGTTCAAAAGTAACCCTAATGGACAAATGCACATGCATTCAGCTCTATAATATAACATTGACTTAAGCTGTCCTTTCTCCCAGATCTTTAGACAGAATCATGTAAGATACATTTTGTTCCTATTCATGTTTTAAAAATTAGTCTCTTTGATATTTCACATTTCACCTGAAAGTACTGTGGTCTGACTTCACTGATTAAAATAGACAATTTTGTACAGTTAGGAATGATAAATAATCCAAATGACAATGGACACTTAAGAGACCCTACAATTGTTGATGGTAAAGACTATGACAGGCTTGTAAAAAGAAAAAAATGACAAAGTTAAGCCAAGCAAGAGCCAAGCTTTTGGATGTCCTCTCTTTCCTTTTCTTTCAGATTGGATTAAATAATTTCCATTTTCAAATCATGACAGTAATTTACTTAAGTCTGAATTGGAGATAGTATTTGTGAAAGTAGTTCTGGGAGATATAGAGATAAAAATAAGGACAAACAGATTCAATTTAACCACTTTAACATAATGCTACACATATACTTTTAAAAGGCCTTACCTTACCGAACAGTAAAATATGTTATATGTATAGTGGTTCTCACAGAGTAACTATCACATGCTTTCTGGAAATAAACTCTGTCTTGGTCTTATATTATTATTCCTTCTTCATAGATGAAATGACAGTTGAAAGCATAAAAAAACTTAAATAACTGGTTTAATACCCTTAGTCAAAAAGAACATGTGTTTGTCTCAGTGTTTGACTTGACCAAAGAGAGTTTCTCTTGGACTGATTTTCTGAACAGAACTTAGCACCTTGAGCCAACAAAATGGCCTTTAAGCTTGAATGAACAAGGTATTTCTTTTCCTCCAGTGCAAATGGTCACTATTTCATCTTTTCAACTTTTTTAGTGCATTCAGTGCAGAATTATATTGACAAGAGTAGAATTTATCTCCTGGATGAGAATGCTATGCTTCTGTTAAGTGCTAATAGAGCATTTATGTGTTGGTGCCTTAATGATAGCCCAGCTTACTTAATGAAAGTTGAAAGCAAACAGTACTCTCTGAGATTTTATTATGAGTGAAGTGACTGCAATTTGAGGCAAATTATCCCTATTTTTGTTCCCATATCAAAAACAGAGATGCTAAAGCAATTGCTGCATGCTTGGTATGGAATTAGGTTCCACTCTCATTAATCTAGAAGGAAGAGCATTTTTCATGTAAACAGCACACGAGGGTCAGAGAGAAGAGCGGTTTCTGTGAAAAATGCTTGTCAATAACTTTGTGAGTGAGTTTTGAAATAAAGTGCCTGTAACCTGTCATTACTCCTTCCTCTCAAAGTCGAGAGTGAGTGGATGGAAATTGAGCATGCGAATTGAAAACAGGGTGAGTGTTATGGCCTTATCGACTTCAGGTAAAATGACTGTTTTAACTTGTTATTATTTTTCCATTCAGAGGTCAGGCAATGTACAGTATTAGCAGCACAGACTGCAGTATAAGCAAATTGATATACAAAAAGACTGTTACCCACATTCACAAAGCAGAAGAAAGTATAAGTCACTAGCATAAAGTGGACTTGTGATCTCTACAAAAATGAAACAGTGCTTGAAAAAGAATAGCATGGGTATGTAAGTATAAAGCACTAGGGAGGCAGAAAGTACAAACCTGTTTGCAGGTGCATGTGTTTAGAGGGAAAGTAATGAATGTGCTTTTTAGTGACCATTTTAAAAGCACATATTCAGACTTCCAAGGAAATTGTGGGATCATACAAAGTGTTAGACATCTAACTCTATGTGTCACTTTAAAATCTGTTCTTAAAATCATTTTAAAAGTAATTAGCTGGTGAATTTTTAGACCCATGTGATACATTCTTTTTAAAGCAAAATATCCCTATGGTTTGCCTTTTTCTTAGAATAAGCAAAAAATCAATAACTCTTCAAAAACAGTTAAAATCCTTTCCTTAACATCTAAATTTTTATTCCCAGTCTAAAAAACATCTTAGGAATTTAGTGTGACTATGTTAGGTTGCCAAAGTAAATACCTCTTTATGAGCCTCAGTGTCTGAAAACAAGGTTAGGAGGAGTAGGAGTTATATATAATTTTAAAGACGTGATCATATGTTTACTCATTAAACTCAAATTCACTGAATTCTTTTACTTTTAAGCAGGTTTTCCCTGGCTTCAGAATAATTGTAATCACCTAAAATAAAATAAATCCATTGACATTTCCTTATTACCTATTTGTGCAGTTTATTCATTCTATTGATAAAAGTGTTCTGGTTGAACATTCTTCCAACCAAACTACAATAACCTTAGGAGGATTCTTGGCTGCACCCAGTGAAGAAGAGTCATCAAAACAGTGAGATAAACAGTTACGATAACACTAGGAGAATGCAAGCTGCATAAGGCAAGGTTTATGTCCCTACTCAGTTCCATACACAAAAATCTAGCTGGCACTGGATGTACCTGATGTACCTGGGGCAGGTACCTGAGGAAAGTTTGTCTGCTGTTGAATGGATGTCATAGGAGCATATGCTGTGCATTTAAGACCCTGAAATGGTAGCTAGCTATAGAGAGGGAGTTAGGAAAGACTATTCCAGTGAAAGATAAATCAAACCCCCAAGAATGTTGACCTGATTGGCAGAGTAGTATAAAGGGAACAGGATTTCAAAATTGAGGTCAGAGAGAGAAGGGAGTTGGATGAATTGCTGTTAATTCATATGTTTCCGGAAATGAGTGAGGGGTGGGCTTGCAGAACTGACTGAAATAGAAGCCAGACACTGAATAATCCTCATAAGCCATGCTAAGGAGTTTTGACTTAAAAAACTCAGGGCGAGGGATATAGCTGTGACACTAGCATCTGCCTGGCAAGCACAAGGTCCTGAGTTTGATTCCTGGTACCAAATAAATAAATAAACCCAATGAAAGATTTTAAGCATAGAGAGGCTTAAAAAGAAAAGAAACAAAACTATAGATATGTTTTAGCAAAAGATTACTGTGGCAAATGAATTAAAAAGATTGGAGTTGAAGAGATCAAGTGTTTTAGTTACTTCCCTCGCTGCTGAGATAATACTGAGCACCCACAACTGTAAAAAGGAGAGGTTTATTTTGATGCCATTTGTAAAGGTTTCTGTCCATCTAGTAGGCTGACTTCAGGGCAGAAATGGCCTGGTGGAAGGGCCTATCACAGAGAAAAGTACTCACGGCATGGCAGGAGAGAGAGAGAGACAGAGAGAGAGAGAGAGAGAGAGAGAGAGAGAGAGAGAGGAGATACTGAGGACAAGATAAAACCTTACAGGCCACCCAGTGACCTGCCTCTTCTCATGAATTCCCACCTCTTAACATCAAGTCAGCTATACTCTGAATAGTTTCAGCATTGTTAAAATATCCAAGTTCAAAGTTTCTTCTGAGACATAAAACAAGTACTATAAACACTTGTAAAATTTTTTAAAATTTAAATGTTGCTGACATATATGGTACAGGTCACAGGGTAAACATTCCTGTTCCAAAAGGGAGCTACAAGGGGAAGAAAGCAATACAACCAAAGCAAGCAAGGCTGAAACCCAGCAGGGCAAACATTAAACCCTGTATCTCTATGTCCAACACCTGGGGCAAGCTGCAGTGAGACTTGAACTCCAAAGGGGTTGAGCAGCTCTGTCCCTAGGGCATTACCAGTGCTTACAGTTCTCCTAGCTTCTCCCTTGATTGGCTTTGCCTGCTTCTTGCAGGTTTTCTCACCCTTTCATTTTTCCTGGCTTCTCCATCATTATGAGGTTTTCACTGAACTTTTAACTTCACCCTAACAGCTTCACATGTTATACTCTCAGGGACACCCTTCTTGGCTTCCCATGCCTTCTTCTGAAATCTGAGTGGAAGTCTCCTTTAACTCACAACTTTTGCATTCTGCATGCCTGTAAAACTATCACCAAGTGAATGATGCCAGTATTTGCCACAAACTCAAACAGTAGACAAATCTGTTTTAATGATAGCTATGGAAGCCTCTGAGTTCCAGGATGGCTAGGCACAATAAACTGAATCTCAAAGAATCAATTATGCAGGTGGTTCTCTTAGCCCTTTCCAGGAAAAATGCCCAGTGACTCTCTTTTCAATGTAGTGTTTCACTTTTGAACCTCTTACCCTGAGAGAGTGGGATCTTGATTCATCATATCAAGGCTTCTTGGTGAGTGCTCTCTCTATATGGCCTCAGTTTAATGCTAATATTTCTAACAGTGAAGTTCTCCTTGTTTCATCTTTCTAGGTGCCCAAGAATAGCCAGCCATACCCCCAGTGCTGGACTGCCATGAAATTTTCTTTCCCAGGTTAATCTCATTCTTTTGCTTAGTCTGAGGGATGAGCAAAATGTAGACAATTTTATCCTTCCAGAGCATAACACCCATGGTCTAGAGTCAAAAATGTAGACAACTTTTTGTTTTTTCTTACAGAGCATAACACCATGGTTTAGAGTCCAATTATCAATGGACTCCTTCTTCCCAAATGAAACCTTCTGAGCCTGATATATACAGTCTGAATTCCTATCCACTTTCAAAGGGCTCTGTCAGGCATTTCACATCAAGCTACATCTACAGAATTTTAGGGGTTCTTTTTCAGGAATCATCTCTAAACTTCCCCAAACCCTTACCATGAACAAATTCCAAAATTTCTGAGCCACATGGTAAGGAGTATCACAACAATGATTCCACTTCTTTGATATAAAAATCTGTCTTACTCATTTTCTTTTTTTGCTGGAACAAAATCTCTGACACCTACAATTTAAAGGAGGAAGTTTATTTGGGCTCCTATTTCAGAGGCTGCTAGATCCAAAGAAGGTATAGCATGGTAAAGGAACATGGCGGACCAGTGTTGCTCATGACATGGTGGACCGGAACCAGAAAGCACGACAGCCGTAACTAGGGAAAGAGATAAACTCTCTAAGACCATGCCCCCGGGTATCACCTCCTCCAGTCAAAACGTGCGCCCCCAACAGCAAGCCAGCTATAACTGCTCCCACCTTCCAAACGCATGAGGTTTTGAAGGCTATTTTAGTTCTAAACCATAACAACAAATTGGGAAGTTTCTTAGAAATCTAAGCCACATTTAAATGACCATGATCTAAATTAAGGTAAAAGTAAAGGATTGGAAGAAATAGGCATATATGAATGATATTAAGGAGTAAGAAATGACGAGGCTCACTGGCTATCTAAAATTGTGGAGAGCAAAAGTGGAAGAATTAACAAAACTCTGCTATCCAATAGTGGGGAACTGAGTGGATTAATAATATTTTTCAAAATAAAAAAGGTATGTGTGATAAGGAAGGTGACTAGTTAATTTTCAGATGTGTCAACTTGTTTAAATTATCATGTTGGATCAGAGGTAAGCTGCCTGGAACCTCCCCCGTGGGCCCGCCCTGCCACAGGGAACATTAAGGAGGCCCACCTCAGGTGTGGGCTGCCTGGAACCTCCCCCGTGGGCCCGCCCTGCCACCTGGAACTTGGCAGAAGCCTGTGTCAGGCTTAGGCTGCCTGGAACTTTCTCCCTGGGCCAGCCCTGCCACTGGGAATTTGGCGGAAGCCTACATCAGGGGTAAGCTGCCTGGAACCTCCCCCCAGGGCCTGCCCTGCCACCGGGAACATCTCGGAAGCTCGCCCAAGACTGAAAACTGCCCTGGACTGCTTCTGCTGGGCTTGCCCTCCCACCTGGAACATCAGAAGACCTCAGTAGGCTCCAGTTAGTGTGCAAAAATTTGGAACTTTGCTCCCAGGTGGCAAACCTTGGACTACAGCAGATTAACTGTATCAGTGTGGTGAGTATGCCCCTAAAATAGAGGTGTACAGGGGATAAATAGGGCCAGTAGTAAAACCCCTTCAAACTAACTGTAAGACTTTGGTGTGTCTGAAAAGAGTGTGTGTGATTCCCCTCCTACACATAGAAAACATCAGGCAGAGTGAAAGTGACAAAACGAAAAAGCAAAATGCAGTCTCAAACATATAGCTGACCAGAAGCAAATATAGGAGACATTGAAATAGAGGACCCCAAAAGTAACACACTAGGAATCTCTTAAAAGATAGTGAGTGAAATTAAAAAACAACTCCATCAGGCTATAGAGGGAATCAAACTAGAAGTACTCTCCTGTGTAAAGATAGAAATAACAACTTTAGTAAAGGAGTTGTTGAATGCAGCTAAAGAAGAAATAGAGAAAAAAGTACATGAGCATGGGAAACTGATTGAAACTTTGAATTAACACTATAGAAAACAAGCAGAATTCAGAAACAAACTCAAAGAGACATCCAAGAAACAAGAAATTCTATTGAAAGCATGCAAAACCACCTAAAGGAAGCTGAAGATAGGATTTTGGATCTTGAGGACAGGATCACAATTAGTGAACAGGAAAGGATAGAACTTTTAAAAACAACAAAGCAACATGAAATGACAATCCAGAAGCTATATGATGATGCCAAGAGTAACAATATAAGAATAATGGGCATTAGCGAAGATACAGGAGTCCAGGCAAATGACATACGTATTTACAGAAATAATAGCAGAAAATTTCCAAAACATGGGGAAAGAATCTGATATGCAGATAAGTGAGGCATACAGAACACCAAACAGTCATGATCAACATAAATCCACACCCAGACACATAATAATTAAGATCTCAGACATACAGCATAAAAACAGAATACTAAAACCTGTCAGAGAAAAGACACAACTCACCTATCAAAGAAAGCCCATTAGAATCATGGCAGGCTTTTCAGCACAAACCCTAAAGTCAAGAAGAGCATGGAGTGAGGTATTTCAAGCCCTGAAAGAAAATAGCCTTCAACTCAACAAAACTTTCATTCAAATTTAATGGAGAAACAAGATACTTCCATGACAAAGAACAACTGAAGAAATTCATGTCCACCAAACCAACCCTAAAAAGAGTACTAAAAGACATACTAGACAGAGATAAAAATGACCACAATCCCCAAAATAACAACAGAAAGAAACCACCAGGTAGGATAAGCAATTAAGTAAAAGGGAAAGCAGAAAGAAACAACTGGAACATAACATGGCAAAGTCAAGTCAGTCCATATCAGTGATATCCATAAACATAAATGGCCTCAATTCACCTATAAAAAGAAATAGATTGACAGAATGGATCAAGAAACAAGATCCCACAATATGCTGTATATAAGAAACACATCTAACCCAAAAGGAAACTCATAGATTAAAAGTCAAAGGATGGAAAACAGTATTGCATGCAACAGAAACCCAGAAAAAAGCAGAGGTAGCTATTCTATTTGTAGACAACATGAACTTCAAACCTAAAATAATTAAAAGAGATAGAGAAGGTCACTACATACTTGTTAGTGAAAAAATTCAAGAGGAAGAACTAACAATTATAAATATATATGCACCAAATACAGGAGCACCCAACTATATAAGACAGATAGTAATGGACATGAAAAACCAAATACACAATTACAACAGGAGATCTTAACAGCCCATTGTCACAAAGAGATAGAACAACTAGACAAAAAGTCAGAAAAGAAATAACAGAACTGAATCATACCTGTGAGCAATTGGACTTAGTAGACGTTTACAGAGTGTTCCACCCAACCACATCAGAATACACATTCTTCTCAGCTGCACATGGCACATTCTCCAAAATAGACCATATATTATCCCATAAAACATTCTTAAATACATGCAAAGGTATTGAAATCATACCATGCATAATATCTGACCATAGTACACTGAAATTGGAAATTAATGGCAAAAGAAATTGTAAAACCTGCATAAGTACATGGAAATTAAATAACAGCCTTTTGAACAACCAGTGGGCTACAGATGAAATTAAAGAAGAAATAAAGCAATATGTACAATTCAATGAAAATATAGAAACAACATACTGTAATCTGTGGGATGCAATGAAAGTGGTCTTAAGAGGGAAATATATAGCAATAAAGTGTCATGTCGAGAAAACAGAATGAGCACAAATAAACAACCTAATGCTCCATCTCAAGCTTCTAGAAAAAGAAGAGCAAGCTAAACCCAAAGCTCATAGAAGAGAGGAAATTGTAAAGACCAGAGCAGAAATCAATGCAATTGAAACTAAAAAAAAACAATACAAAGAATTAATGAATCAAAAAGCTGGTTTTTTGAGAGAATAAACAAAATTGACAAACCCCTAGCTAACCTTACTTATCAAGAGAAAGAAAACAAAATCCCAAATTCATGCAATAAGAACTGAAAAGGGAGAAATTACTACAGATCCCATAGAAATTCAAAAGCTCATGAATACCTACTTTGAAAATCTCACATAGAGTGGAAAACACAGAAGAAATGGACAGATTTCTAGAAACACATGAAGTACCAAAGCTCAACCAAGAAGATATAGCAATTTTGGACAACCCAATATCAGCTATTGAAATTGAAAATGTAATTAAAAACTTACCAACAAAGAAAAGCCCAGGTCCTGATGGATTCACAGCTGAATTCTACAAGAAATTTAGAGAAGATGTGATGCCAGTACTCCTTAAACTCTTCAATGAAATTGAGAAGAAAGCAATCCTCCCTAAATCATTCCTGGAGGCAAGCATTACTCTGATACCAAAACCAGACAAAGATTCAACCAAAAAAGAGAACTATAGGCCAATCTCACTAATGAATATTGATGCAAAGATTCTGAAAAAATACTGACAAATGGAATGCAGCAAATCATCAAGAAGATTATACATCATGACAAAGTGGAGTTCATTCCAGGAATGCAGGGATGGTTTAACATACGCAAATCAATAAATGTAATACACCACATCAACAGAGCCAAAAACAAAAACCACATGGTCATCTCAATAGATGCAGAAAAAGCTTCTGACAAAGTCCAACACATGTTCATGATAAAAACCCTTCAGAAACTCAGAATACATGGTGTCTACCTCAACCTTATGGAGGCCATCTATGACAAACCAACAGCCAACATTATACTAAATGGACAAAAACTGAAAGATTTCACTTTAAAATCAGGAACAAGACAAGGATGTCCACTCTCACCACTCCTTTTCAATACAGTTCTGGAAACACTAGCCAGGGCAATCAGACAAGAGAGAAATAGAAGGAGTAAAGTAAAGGAAGAAGTTAAATTATCACTATTTGCAGATGACATGATACTCTATATAGAAGACCCAAAAATCTCCATTAAAAGACTGCTAGAGGTAATAAACAAGTTCAGCAGTGTAGCTGGATATAAAGTCAATGCTCAAAAATCAATAGCATTCCTGTACACAAACAAAAAACTCACTGAGAGAGAAATTATGGAAATATCACCCTTTACAATAACATCTAAAAAAATGAAATACTTAGGAATCAACCTAAAAATGTAAAAGACCTATATGCTGAAAATTATACTATGCTGAAAAAGGAGATCAAAGAGGATATTAGAAAATGGAAGGACATTCCTTGCTCTTGGTTAGGAAGAACGAACACTGTGAAAATGGCCATACTCCCAAAACTGTTATACAGATTTAACTCAATCCCAATCAAAATACTATTGACATACCTCACAGATCTAGAGAAAACACTACTAAAATTCATTTGGAAACAGAAGAAACCTAGAATAGCAAAGGCAATTCTGGGCAACAAAGGCAAGGCAGGAGGCATCTAAATTCCTTACTTGAAACTCTACTACAAATCCCCAGTGATAAAATCAGCATGGTACTGGCAAAGAAACAGACCTGAGGATCAATGGAACAGATTAGAAGATGCAAGCACAACTACAGAGACATTCAGCCACCTGATATTTGACAAAGGGGCTAAGTATGTCCACTGGAAGAAGGATAGTCTCTTTAAGCAATGGTGTTGGAAAAATTGGCTCTCCACATGCTGAAGATTGAAACTAGATCCATGCCTATCACCATGCACAAAGCTAAAGTCTGAATGGATCAAAGACCTAAATATTAAAACAGAAACACTAAACCTACTGGAAGACAAGGTAGGTAGAAGTGTTGGAAACATAGGGGTAGGCAGAGAATTCATGAACAAAATGCAAACTGCATCGGAAACACCAAAGAATCAACAAATGGGATCTCACATTATTGAAAAGTTTCTGCACTTCAAAGGAAATCACCAACAGAGTGAAAAGAAAACCCACAGAGTGGGAAAGAATTTTAACCAGCAACCCCTCAGACAAAGGACTTGTGTCCAGAATATATAAAGAATTGAAAAACATCAAGCTCCCCAAATTCAAAGACCCTCTCCAAAAATGGGCATCTGAGATGAACACATAGTTCTCAGAGAAAGATATACAAATGGCAAATAAATACATGAAGAAATGTTCGCCATTACTGGTCATTTGAGGAATGCAAATTAAAACAGCATTGAGATTCCACCTCATTCCGGAAAGAATAGCTGCCATCAATAAATCAACTGATAACAAATGTTGGCGAGGCTGAAGGGAAAAAGGAACACTGCTCCACTATTGCTGGGAATGTAGACTGGTGCAACCATTATGGAAATCCATATGGAGCATTCTCAGAAGACTAGGATTGAAAGCCCCATTCAATCCAGCTATTCCCCTCCTGCGTATTTTCCCAGAAGAACTGATAAGTTTGTATCACAGTGATATATTTGCACCCATGTTCAAATCAGCACAATTTGTGATAGCTAAATCTTGGAAACAACCAAGATGCCCATCTACTGCAGAGTGGATGAAAAAGATGTGGCATTTTTATACAATGGAATATTACTCACTTATAAAAATGGATCATCTTGAGGCCTTCATAGGTAAATGAAGACAACTTGAGACTATCCTCATTAGTGAAATAAATAAGAATCATATTTATAAGTATCATATTGTGTCTCTAGTGCAAAAAGTACATAAGAACTACAAGTGTAATAAAACCAAAATGTGTAATTGCTATCATAAAAAAGAGAGGAAAAGAAAATGCTCTAAGGGATATAACTGCATGTATGTTTGAGTGTGTAAAATAGATGACCATGTTGCTGAATCTTTGTTGGATCTTTGAGCAGAACTGTTTGCATTCTCACTGTTTGAATGTCTACTATGTATCCTTTAACTTTGTAACTGGAACAACTACATCCAAGATGACAATATGTAATTTAGAAACTAGTGATTTCTTAGTGGGTTTTTTCTCTCTTTCTTTCTTTCTTTCTTTCTTTCTTTCTTTCTTTCTTTCTTTCTTTCTTTCTTTCAGAATTCTGTATTGTTGCTACCCTTTTTTTCTGTTTTCCTTTTTTTCTTTAAATAAAACTTAAAAAATGTATAATTGCTATTGTAGAAAAGCAGAAATAGGAAGTGCTATAAAAGATGTAGCTGCATGTATGTTTAGGCGTGTGGGATTGATACCGTATCTCTAGTTCTTGTTGGATTGCTGAACAGGTCTGTTTGCACTCTCACGGCTTGAGCTTTGTGTGCTTTAATTATGTAACTTGAAAAACTATTTCTAAAAGAACAATATGTAATTTATCAACTAGTGATTTCTTACTGTTTATCTTTTTTTGGAAATTCTATAATATTTCTATCCCTTTTCTGTGTTTTTTTTTTCTCTTTAAAGAAAAAAAAGAAAGGGGAAAATTGTATGGGAAACAGAAGTAGCTGTTTACTTAGTCATTAGGAAGTCTGTCAACTGCTTTGAAATCAATGCATAAAGGGAAAAATGGATATTATCCTAATAAACTCAATGCCTAATTGAGTAGCATAACTATGTCTTTTTTTTTTTTTTGAAACCTGGAGATTTTCCAAAGTTTAATCTTTCATGCAACAAAATGCACCATCCTGCAATGCTAGTTTCAGGGAAATACTACATATATCTTCATAAAAGTAATTCTTTGGTGTATCTCTTTATACCTATAAGGAAATATTTAAAGGCAAGATTTATACATTCACATTCTTTGAATAGGAAATATTTATCAACACATAATAGTTTAAATACTGTGAAAGGCACATGATCCCATTATCCTACCCCTCTCATTTATCCTGAAGCAGCACTAGAAGGAAATTCAACTAAACATTCCTCAGAAGACTTAAAACATGGAATAAAGAATAGTATGAAAATGAGGCAATTCACAAGTTTTTCTCATTTCGGGAAGAAAGAAATGAACAGAGAACCCAACATAATCTGGTGGTTGTTCTACTAGGACTAATTTCAGAGAAAAATAAATCGACCTGGTAAAAATGTATTTCCTTTCTGCAGCCTGCCTACTTGATTACTAATATTCTGTTGTCTCATATTATTCTCTGAATAAATTATACTTATTTTGTTTAAAAAAAGAAATTTAGCATTCTTTTAAATAGCAGCTTTGTGAGGCAGAAGAGCTGTACTGAGCTGTGTGTTATACCAATGGCACTGGGTGCAGAATTAGTCCTCATGGTTTTATTTATTTATTCATTCTTGGATCCTTTTAAAAGTCTCAAAGGCCCTAATGGCCATCATCATTACCATCAGTAAAAACTGCTTTCTGGTGAACAGGCAATAGCACCAAATTTAGAGGCAGCATTAAATTATCAGTAAAGAGGGCTGAAAGTAGGGATGAATGCACAGCCCTGGACACAGTGTACTGAAAGTTCATATACCAGCAGTTAGGTGACCCTCTGTAAAGCCCGTGGTTAAGATGTTCTCCATTCTTTATAAGGCAGCATCATTCAGCTCAGAAAAAAATAAAGTGTAGGCCAATCCCTATGCTCCACTGTTAAATTTTGAAAGTAAAGGGTATGTAATATTCATAATTATGAAGAAAACTTTAAAAATTATCAATATAAAAACTATATTTCAAACATTTTCCCTATTTATTAGAGGTCTTTGCTGTAATATAAAAACACTGTCCAGTAAACAGCTGGAAAAAAAATCAAAGGAAACAGTTTTGAAACTATACCTTAAGCCTTTCTTAGAATTATTTTAAATATTTTAGTGTCATCAAACAAGAATAATAATAGATTTATTTTCCTGTGCAATTCCCAGAAGCAAAATTGAAGTTAACAATCAGTAGAGCAAATTTCACCGATTTTTGGGATAAACTTAAGAATCACGGCTGAAAGTATGGGAAATTTAGTGCCTTGTGATTAATCAAGAATATTATTCCACTTGGCAGTTGCAATCTCATTCTCTTACCTGAACTTCCATCACAATTTGGGTACTTGATGGAGTTCAAAAAGCTATCAGAAAGACCAGAGATGACTTTTTTTTCCTTTGTGGGAACTCTATATGTTAGCGCAAAGTTTTCTGAATTTCGAGCAAGGCTGAGTTAGAGACAATGGTCTATTCCTGCAAATTATCTAAATTAGGGCTTGCAAGCTGTCTCATTTTGAAGCAGATGGCCAGGTATTTGAAATTTCTCCTTTGTTTTTAAAAAAAGTTATTAAAATCCTGGCATGGAACAAAAGAAGTAAAATGTAGTATAAAATGTAGCTTATACTATAGCTTTAATCCAACAAATTTTCCAACTCCATGAATGTAGTACTTTTCTAATTTGGTCCAAAAAAATTTTAAATCAAGCCAAGTATGGTGTTATATGCATGTAATCCCAGTACTCTTGGAGATTGAGGCAGGAGGATTGCAAGTTTAAGCCCAACCTGGAAGATTAAGCTACAAGATCTTGTCTCAAAAAATTTTTTTAAACAAAAGAAAAGGGAGAAGGTAGGAGAGATAGCTTAGTGCAAAAACCCTGGATTCAATCCTCAGGACTCAATCCCCAGGACTGCCCCCAACCCTAATATTTTTTTGATAACAAATATCTGTGTGGAGGAACAACCATCTGCAATTTCTTGGAATCCTCCATGACTTTCTCTGTAAAATAGAAATGCTAACTAGTCCATAGTTAGGGTGGCAATCAATGAAGTCTATGTATTCAGAAGTATTTTTCTTCCTTGTGAAGTGTATCAAGACAAGTTTTTTTTAGTAGTATGTGTTTTCAGTAATGATTACATTTATTGTGAGGGGTTGGTACATGCACATACTATATCTTAACTCTTCTTATTTTTTCATACTCTACCCTACCCTGCCCTCCCTGCTCCTTCCAACTCTTGTTCCCGTTCTCATCTGCAAAATCTCCATCGTTGATTGTTCCCTCTTTAATTTTTTTCATCCCATCCCTCCCCTGACCCTCCTCCCTACGCACATTATTGCTGTTGTTCTTGTTGTTATTTTTCTGACACCTCTCATAGTGTTTAAAAGGCTCTTTATCACAACATTTGTTAAGAGTTTTTCTTTGTTCCCAAATTTTAAAACATCATTTAAATTTATGTCTAGTTTTATTGCTGATCATTACGAATCTGGACATACACCAAAGTAGAGATTATCAAAGACATTCACTTCACTAACAACTCTTCTGGTTCATTAGAATTTGTAAAATGCATGCTGTGTCATTTGTGTCTGGATATCCCCTCCAACCTCATGGAGTCATGGGCGACAGCCTTCTTGAAGACAGCTTGGTAAACCTGTACCTCTTATTTTTCATTCCCTCACCCCAGGAACCAGAGTTACAGCATTTCCAGCTCGAGTCAGCAGGGGATCAGTATCTGCACGCTGTAAACATCCTCCGCCTGTGCAAGAGGGTGGCACAGGGATAGTGTGGGCGTAAAAGACCCACCCTAAGGTGATAGTCTGCATACAATATAAGGGAAGATAAAGGGCTTGCTCTTTCCCCCTTTGTTCTTGTTGCTCTTGATGTCTGCTTCCATCATGAACTGTTGCCGCCCTGGCACGGAACCTTGCTTTGGAGCCAGCTGACTGCAGACTGAAGTCCCTACAAAGTGTAAGATAAATCAACCTTTCCATCCTTAACTTTGGGTGTTGGGTGTTTTGTCCCAGCAGTGAGGGAAAACTAAGTAAGCCAATGTGGAAAGTGGTTTTCCTTGATTAGAACCTTTCCTTCCAATACCTTATGCAAAGTAATGTTTTCCTATGCTCCTCTTTCCCATTTCTGAAGAGTGATGAGTTGTCTGCCACTGCTCCCTTTCCAGTGTCCGCGCCCCACCGCAGGGTCATGTTTATGGTGAGGTTCTCCTTGGGAAAGAGTCCTGCAATTTGACATTCATTGACATACTTTTTGTTGTAATCCTTAACATCAGATAACTAATCATTCACTTTTAAAAATAATTTTTAACCAAATGGGAAGAGAATTCCTTTTTATATTCTTCCTTGTTATGACCACAGCATTATTGTCATCTTTTAAACTCATGGAATGTCAACAGAAGTCATTGCCGAATGTTGTAGTTTCTGTGCTTGACATTTTTGAGCTGGAGAAAAATCATTCTTCACTCTTGCTTTTGCAGAGATGAAAATGTTTTTCCTCCACATTTCTATGTTCTTGACTAGGACATCTGTAACAAAAAACAAATTAACAGGAGAAAGCACACATATTTATTTAATTGACATGCAATCTTAAGGAAATGAATACTTGGAGAAATTGTTAAATCTGAAAGGCTTATATTGGTTTTAATGAAAAGTGAAGAGTAATGGCGGAGTGTGGTAGGCCCCACAGTGTGAGTGTACTGAGTGGAAACCGCTAGGCCTGTCCCAGTCTGTCTCACTGTCCTTCTGTGGCCAATGACAAAAACACTTATTTTCTCTAAGTATGGGGATGAGGAAGCACCTCATATGGGAGGCTTCTGACTTATCTTATGGGAAAAGAATGGGGAAGATTAGATGCTCCATCCTAATATATATATATATATATATATATATATATATATATATATATATATTATTTAATTGACATGCAATCTTAAGGAAATGAATTATATATATATATATATTATACCTGGGATCGAACTCACAACCTCATGCTTGCCAGGCAGGCGCTTAAGCCGCTGAGCTAAATCCCCAGCCCCTCCATTCTATTATCTTTCAAATGCTTAAAATATTCAGTTGGCCAAGATACCATATTTTAGGGTAGTATGTTCTGAAACCCATGAGTTTTAAAACTGAAATAAAAGACTTAGGACATATCAGTGACCGAGTCCTAGACCAGCATGTATGAAGCCCTGGATTTGATCCTCAGCACCTCGGAGGTATGAAGTACCAAAGAATGCAAGAAATATCTGTATTGTCAACATTTTAGCATGTAGGTTAGGAAGTTCAGTAATATAACTTCTATTAATGTTGTTTTGGATAGTAATTTTGTTTTTATTTCTCTAAGAAACCTATCTCCAAATTATTTGAGATGAGAATAAACTTCAAAGGTGTTACAACTTTGTAGGCATATGATTTCTCTTAATATCTGGGACTTTATTGGCAACACAAAGCATTCTATATCTTTTATACTTTATAGAATTTTGAAGTGAAGTCACTATTCTGAAATTTAGTTTGTTCGTAGGGTATAGAAAGATTACCTGGCTAAATTGACCTGTGGCTTCTAATTACTAATGACAACAACTTAAAACATGTTTAACCTAATTAAAGGCTTAAGCAGTTTTTGCAGTGAAATGACTTCTGAACTAAGTATTTTTTCTGCTTCAAAGTCACCTCTTCTCCACACTGACCTGCTTGGTGGGTATACAAACCTAACATTTTCTTCAAGGCAACACCCATCTCTACCAACCACAGGAAAAAGATTGGATAGTTAAAAAATGCTCTAGCACTCTTCTTCCAGATTACCATTTTGAACTATGAGGATTATCCAAGTACAGCACTTGACTATTTGATCACTGGATTAGGGGGAAAATATTTTAGTTCTTAAAACAGATTACATTGAGTCCTGGATAATTCAATTTCATGTAGCATCTGCAGGTATGTTTTAATGGAAATGGCCTTATGGAGAACAGTGTGTATTTTAATACTTATAATTATGAAATTTGGAACTGTGGAAACAGAGAGTTTTTACTGCTGTTCATATATTTGCAAGTTTCACCATCAACTCTCCTTCTTGGAATACTTCATATTATTTTAAATCCAAAATTAATTTTCTTAGTTTTCTATAAGTAAATCAAAATGTGTTCTGCTAGAGCGCACCATGTTATACGATGAGGCAATGTTTTGACTGAACAAACTGAGAATCAATCTGACAAATATTTGCTGAGAAATATAGATTAACAAGATAAAATGTCTGCTTGCTTCCAACTTACGCCTTAGAATGAAGAGGGGACAAGCAATGCAGATGTTAGGCTGAGGGCTCACCTCACTCTGTGCTGCTGTGTTTGAATAATCCTCATGGTCCCGATTGCTAATCTGGAAGAGGACTGATAGAACTTTTGTTTTAACCATTTAGTCTTTAACCTGTGATCGGGATGGGTGTTGCTTTGAAGAAAATGCTATATTTGTACATCTACCAAGCAGGGAAGCTTGGTAAGAAATGACCTTATTATTCCATTATACAGTAGGGGAAGTGGTCTCTTTTCTGAAATATTCATTGTTAAAGTCATTTAATTATCAAACACTTACAGAGACATTAGCACAGAATCAATTTTACTAAAAATTCAGTTTGTACTCAGTTTTCCAAAGGTGTTAGCCCATAAAGATTAGGATGATGATGACTACAGACTGAACATTTTATAAGAAAAGAGTGCCTTTTAAAAGTTGACACATTTTGTTAGCTTTAGTGGTTATACTGATGTGAATTCTGATCATTCTAGTGAAGGCCAAAGGTTCAGGGTTCAACTGTGGCACGTGGCCCAGGACTTTTTGCCACACTTCCAAAATATTTCCTTACAATTAAAAACAAAGTATTGGAATGAAATTGACTTTATCCCAGACTGGTAAGTTAGGAAGAATTGAAAAAAAAACAGACAAAAAAAATTTTACTGTTGATGCTTAGAATTTGTTGTTGTTGTTATTGTTGTTGTTTTTAAGAAAGCAATGATTTTGCCAAATTTCATAGTTCAGGCATAAGAGCTCTACTGCTGTCCTAAAAAATAAAAATAAATAATAAGTAGTTAAGTTAGTGTTTGGGGAAATGGATTAAGTTGTAATGCATGTAAGCAATTAAGCAACACTGATTTGATTCACTGTGATGTCTGAAGTGCCATTTTGAAAAATGAAAGTAGCTAAATTTGGCCCTGATAAAATATATAGCAGCAGTGGGTTAGGAATTTTGCAGTTTTGCCCAAAGAGTCCAATCAAACAACCCATATATTAGGTGGCCGTTAAAATGCTAGCAGCTGAATTTTTTACATCAGTTTCCAAGGTTGCACTGTAATTACATCTACTGTGAGTCATTTTTGTAGCATATTTTATAAAACTTTTACACGTTTCCTGGGAAAGGATTATTCAAAGTCACCTTTTATGGATTCTGCCATGAATATTAGACAGTTCTTTGAAAATGTTAGTGTTTACCACTCACGCTGCTTCTGGTTTAAGTGCAGTTGTCATTTGAGGGTCTGGGATAGTATATAAGTGGAACCTCTTTTTCTTCATAGGCCTTCTGTTCCCTAGCATTGCTAGTTTATGTTCCCACTGAGTTGCTGCCAGAACAAAATAAATCCAGTTGTCTTTTGCTGCTCAAGGCTAACCTACCAACCATGGAAAGAATTAGCTGCTCTAAGCATTTGTCCTAGCACGTCATTAGAGGGTACTGATGTGCATTATCATGATCAAGACGGTTCACCAAGGATTGGATTGTTCGAAATTAGTTAATCTAGATGGGATAATGTGGTTGTTGCCCTTTTATTCCTATTTCCAATTATATGCAGTCAGTACCGAAAAATACATCCGAGGCTATGATTAGATAAACTGCTTAGCATAACTTTTAGATCCACTGCTTATTATAGATAAAATGTACTTAATTCTATTCTCAGTGGCACAGTTTTACAGCTCAAAGTCCTATTTCTTCAAATTAATATTTGAAAGTGGTTAATATTTTAATTTGAAAGATGGTTTTATGTTCTTATAAAAGATGGTAATGTATTTGTTCTTAGAATATAGGCCAAGTAAGAAATACACTAAAAAGCTGCATTTTGGGAAATGATGCAGGATCCTACAAGAGGACAATGTCAATGCTAGAATTCAAAATGGAGGAAAATGAATGACATTATAACTTGGGCTAAGGGGTGAGTTAAAATCAATGAGAGATGGAAACAAACTGATCTTATCTTCTGGGGTAAGAAGCAGCCCTGGAACCATCATCAGGAAATCCCAAAGAAAATGTAACAACTCTAGTTCAAAAGGTATAGGGAGGTCGAAAAGGTATATGAGAAGGTCGAGGTCAGCTAAGTAAACCTACCTCTTTCACCTGACTTTCACCAAGGTTTCAAACAGCACATGTCAATTCATTTTCTCCACTTAGCTCACCTTCTTGCTCTAATTTTGTCTTGCTGATACTGCTTTCTCTTTTACTGAAGTATTCTCATTTGCAAAGATACCGTCCTGGATGACTTATTTCTAAGCTTGAGAGCCTTTTTTTTCTTTCTAGTCATTAAAACAACACATTCTTTTTGTTTTATGGAAAAAGGTAAAACAGAATTTCGTAACAATGGGAGAATAGCACAAATTAATACACTGCATACTGTCATCTTCAGAGTAGTTATTCAAAGTATAAGATGTGGGCATAAAAATTCTCCAATTGATATTGGCATAAACCTTCCTTTTCAATGAACTAAAAGACACTAAAAATACAGCTAATGTTCATTTTCTCCCTTTCCCTTCCTTCCTTTCCTCGTTCCCCCATCTTAATTCCTTTCACCCTTTTAAACAATTGCTTCCTAGTTCATAATATCTATTGTACATTTTAGAACTTATTTACTCTTTCAATTTCCTACACCAGGGAGATAATATGACATTTATACATATGAGTGTGATTTATTTCACTTATGAGTATGATCTCAGGTTATATCCATTTACCTACAAAAGTCTAAAGTTTATCCTTCTTTATGGCTGAGTAGTACTCCATTGCATAAAAATATCACTTCTTTTTTACCCATTTTGCCGTTGATATGTATTCAGGTTGTTTCCAAGATTTAGCTATTACAAATTGTGCTGCTATAAACATGGGTGCACATGTATCACTGTGGTGTGATGTTTTTAAAGCAGCCTTCAGGTTTTAAAATGCATGAGTAGCAATTTTTCCCATTTTGAGAAAACATTTGACTCTATTTATTCATTCATACATTTACATACTCAACACATACCCTGAGTGTCTGCTCTGTGAGGTTATTTTTTTAGAGTGAAGATTTGCAAAAGAAAACAAGACAAAAATTCTGTGATAAATAAAACAAATAATCTTATCCTCCTAGAGTTGACATTCTGGTCAAAGAGAAGACTTTCTTTCTTTCTTTTTTTTAAAGAGAGGACTGACTTTCAATTAGTTACTATGAGTACTATGGGTGGAAATATAACAAAGTAAGGAAGAAAGAAAGAAAAGCAGATTAGTGACAAAGATAAATTATTCAAGGCAGCCTTTTAGGAGAAGGTAAAATTTGGGCAGAGACTTAAATGCAGTGTGGAAGTGAGTCCTGGAAATTTCTGAGAGAAGCCTCAAAGTATCAAAATGAGCAGTTTGGCAGGTGAACAGGAATGTATTAGTCTGTTTAAACTGTGATAAAACTGTCACAATCTAGGTAGCTTAAATAACTGAGTATTTCTCACAGTTTCAGTGGTCAGGAAATGCAAGATCAAGGTTCAGGTTATTTAAATTCCTGGTGAGAGCTCTCTCTCCTAGATTTGTAGACTGTTGCCTTCTATGTCCTCATAAGGAGAAATAAGGAGAAAAGAGAGAGAGAGAGAGGGAAACAGCACTCAGTGTTTCTTCTAAAAAGATACCCCATTTGATCAAGGCTCTCATGACCTTATCTAGCTTTAATTGCCTCCTCATAACTCCATCTCCAAATAGTATCTCACTGGGGGGCAGAGCTTCAATTTATCAATTTACATATGGAAGAGAAAAAACCTTCATCCATAACAGAGAGGTAGAGTTCGGGGCACTTTTTGTTTTTCTTCACTATTGATGCTGACAAGCCTATCAGTCACTCAAGTGACAATGAATAGACAGTTAAATACAGGAGTGTGGATGCAGGGAGAGTTTGAGTCCTGAGGTATAAATTTGGAAGGCACCAGCATGTAGATTTAAAACCATCATAAGGATATAAACGCTGAGAGAATTGAAGAAAAAGTAACATGTAAAGCAGAGGGGTTCTTTTAAATACAAAAGAGCAAATTTGTCAAAGGAGACCAAACTTATCATGGGAGAGTTTCCTGAAGTAACAGGAATACTAGCAGAACAATATATTTTAAGAAAGAGCAACCTAACTGCTGATTGTCAAAATGAAAGAGAGAGAGAGAGAGGGAGAAAGAGAGAGAGAGATGACCATATTAGAATTAACTAGAAGCATCACTGGGAATTCTGACAAAAATGGTTTCTGTGGAGAGATGGGGACAAGGACTTGCTTGGAGTGGGTTGGGAGAGAAGCAAAGAGGTAAGTGGAGAGTCCAGACACAGAGGACTTTGACAGTTTTACCAAAAGGTAGAGCAAAGAAGTAGGACCACAGTTAGGGTGTGGAGACACAGCAGAATACATTTTAATAGGAACCATTATATCCTATTGTTATGCTGATGAGAATGATCTAGTGGTAAGGTAGGAGATGAAGACAAAAGGAAAATGTAGAAGTCACGTGCTGTCATGTTCCAGAGGAATGGAATAGATTATGAAAGTGAAGGAGTTGGATTTATACAGGAACATAGTTTCTCACTATAAAAGAAGAAAAGATGAAGTAGATGGAGGTAGCTTTGGTAATAGGGAGATGAAGTGATTCCCTTCTAATTCTCCCATCTTGTATTGAAATAAGAAGAAAGATTATTAGCTGAGAGTGAGCAGGAGAGAGAAATGTTAGACACTAAAGAAAAAGGAAAGGGTGTGAAACTGCTAGCACAGAAAACAGAAAAATGAAGTAACAATATAAGATTGCTGAGGCCCATTTAAGACTAGTGAACATGAATTTTAAGGTGCGACCACTGATCATTTATTTCCCCATTTAAAATAAGGTCTCCCTGTGAATTTGCTCGCCCCACTTTGCTGTTTGGCAAAAACAAGGAATATGTGGTGAGGTGGGTTTCCAGAAGATAAGGATTTTTCTAGGTGAGACACAAGAAGAGTGAAAGAAAGGGTTATTTTGGTTTTTTTTAAATCATTTAGTTTTCTTTTGGTAATACTAATTTCCCTAACTACAGCCCATTAGGTATCTAGTATGTAGACATTCAATATTTTTTAATTTTTTAATTTTTAAAAATTTGTTTAAAGAGAAAAAAACAGAAAACAAGGGAAGCAATAATACAAGATTCCCCCCAAAAATGAGATAAACTAAACACCAAAAAAATCACTAGTTGACAAATTACATACTATCATCTTAGAAATAGTTGTTCAAGTTACAGAATAAAAGCACAGAAAGTCGACATTCAAACAGTGAAACTG
This sequence comes from Hydrochoerus hydrochaeris, assembly GCA_004027455.1. Taxonomy (NCBI): domain Eukaryota; kingdom Metazoa; phylum Chordata; class Mammalia; order Rodentia; family Hydrochaeridae; genus Hydrochoerus; species Hydrochoerus hydrochaeris. The sequence continues at coordinate 61,967 of PVLA01004826.1, forward strand.
AAAACTGTTTTGTTCAACAATCCAACAAGAATTTAGCGTATCAATCCCACACCCTTAAACATACATGCAGTCATATCCTTTAAAGCATTTTCTTTTCCTCTCTTTTTTACAATAGCAATTATACATTTTGGGTTTTATTGCTCCTATATTTCTTATTACTTTTTATACTAGAGACACAATGTGATATTTATAAATATGATTCTTATTTATTTCACTTATGAGAATTGGCTCAAGTTGCCTTCATTTCAATATGAAGTCCTCAAGATCATCCTTTTTTATAGTTGATTAGTATTCCATTGTATAATATTTTTTCTTAGTCATGCCATAACTAAAAAATTTAAAAACTGAAAAACCTTTCCCAGAATAGATACAATAATTTGTTCTATCTCTTACTTATTTAGCTGAAATTTAAATCCTTTTTATAATTTTTCTTACATAATATGACAGCATAAGTTGTAAAGAAATAATTATGAATATTACTAGCATGGGTGCTTTTGAATGTTAAAAAGCTCATTGTAAGAATTTTCAGATAAACGTACTGTTCATACAAGTAGTTTTCTTTAAATGAGTCAGATTATATTAAGTGAATGCAATTCCTTAACCCCATGAAAACCACAGTGAATTTAGTATATTGAGACTCCTACTGAGGATGATAGTTCAGGTGTTGTGAAAGCAAATTGAAGCCAAAATGCTTCTATAGCTTGCTAAGGATATAGAAAACAGAGAGCTTAGTCACTTTGAAATTCAGTTATTTTGCTTCACATTTTTTCTTTCTCATTTTTACCCTTTTCATCCTCTTAGAAAGGGGTCAAGATGCAAACTAGGAGCATACAGTAAACAACAGGACACTACAGAATACCGGAGATGAGAGAGCTGCACAGACAGAGCCTAGGCACGGACAGATGCTTTCTTTTCTCCTCTTGCATGTGCCCCATCTCACTCCACATCCTACACACACACACACACACACACACACACACACACAAACATGTTTGAAGCAAAATTTATGTAAAGTGTTGGAAAGCATTATAGGCTTAGTAGTGGTGTTTTAACTTTATGGTACAAAAGAAGGTACTGTTAAACTCTTTTTCATATCAGACTGTTCCAAGGAAGATTTTCAGTGGGAGTATCCCAGATGTCTAAAAGAAGAATTTTATGCTTTCAAATGTTTAAACTTTTTAAAATGGCCACTTTAAAATTTTTTATTCAAACTGACCATTGACATGTTCTACTTCTTTCTATGCAATATATATCAAAGTAAGTACAATATAAAACTCTATCCTCACGGTCAATTGTTTGGATTTTTAATTTTAAAAGAGGAAATACATACAATATGGTAAATACAAATAATACTATATATTTCATATATGGTTCATATAATACCATAAATTTTCATGCAGTACATGTGTAAATGCATATAACACTGTATATTTCATATATGTTACAAACCTCCAGGCTGTGTTTTTATAAAAAGAAACCCAAGAGTCTTTAAACATTCAAAAGTCCCTTCACAAATTTAAGAGGTGAAAAAAAGATAAAATCATTTAAGTGTTATATGTGCAGAGAATATTTTTCAGGCACCTAGTTTGCTCCATATCTCTAAAAAGGGAGACTGTAACATAATAACTTTCAATATAAATTTTATTTATTTCAAATTATACTTATAAAATATAAACATTTTAAAATAGTGCAAGTCTAACTTGTTTTCATTGAAAGCAACTATGAAAGTTGAGAGTAATAAGAGTAATATCTCTTAATGCCTTTCTCATGAAAGAATACAATTCAAACAAGATTGATCTTCATCTGTGGTTACCTTTTTCATGAATGTGACCCAGGCCCCCTCAAGCTGAGTGTCACTTCTGCATGCACATTCAACATGATAAATGTCATCTTGGCGTGTGTTTTACATAAGGACAGCTAAGCCTGGGGTTATCCCAGCACAAGAGCTGGAGGTGCACAGGTTTCCGTTTTCCTTTGCTCTTTAACCTTTCCCCTGAGGACTCCTGCACCAGACACTATGATGTACTATTAGAAAGAGCAGTGGACAAAGAGCTAAAATTTTTAGTCCCATCTCTGGAACATTTGAGCCATGGGAAACTGGATGAAACCCTTGTTATCCTAGCATTTCAATGTGCTTCTTTAAAGTGGAGGGCAGTTATACCTGCTGCCTCATAGAACTGTTAGGAGAATCAGATGAGATAATGTCAGGGAACATGCATAAGAAACTGCACTATATCCAAAGCAAAAGAAATTTGGATCCAAACTTTTATAGTTCTCTGGCTCTTGTTTGAGTTGTGAGGAGATTCATAAATCCAGTCCTTTTTTATCATTAAATCTGATACTTTATAGTGTTGCAAGAAAGATTGGGAAATATGCACTATAATTGCACAGAGGAAGAGCTGGTACTTTTTTCTATCTCAATTAACCTCTGCTGAAGGTCAAAGACAGGTCAGTACTAAAAGTTCATTTTCCTTTGTGAGCCTGATATACCTTAAAATGAAGAGAGCCGGTGGTAGAACATTCAGTTTTCTGAAATGCTCTCAGGGGGAAAAAAAAAAAAAGAACATTTACAAAATGCATAAATTTTTTTCTTGGTGTCTTCATTGTCTGTTTGTCTCAGTCAAACTTGTGAGTGTCTGATTGTATCGCCAATGGCATGTGATATATTTGCATGATATCTTAAAACAGTGTAGGGCCAATGTGTTTCCAGGACCTTATACACATCATAATATTAAAGCTACTGTGAGTAAAAAGTTTTTACTATTACAATAATCCCAATTCATAACATCTCAAGCAATTTTTTCCATTGGCATTCCTTTTGGTTAAAATCAAAATGTAAAGGGGCACGCTTTTTAAAAAAGTATTTAGGACCTGGGATTTAGCTCAGTGGTTAAAGGGCTGGCTTGCTAAGTGCAAGGTCATGAGCTCGATCCCTGGTACCAAAAAAAAAAAAAAATGCTTATAATTATTTTATACTGGACTAACATTAGTCATAGAAAGAAAAAATTTTCACTTTATATCCAAAAAATACTATTTGAGTACCTATCTTTTGCTTTGCAGGATTCTTAGAATGAGGATATAAGAGCTATGGCAACATAATTTAGTCACTGGTTGAAGCCCTGTTGCAGGTCAGATATGGGGTCACATGATTTATGTGGATTTAATCCTCACAATGACACTGAGAAGTACATATTTTTACCTCCATCCACTAGAAGACAAAATAAGACTTAACAAAGTACAATAACTTGAGCAGTTCATCATTCAACAAATATATATTGATTATATATAACATATCAGCTGCATCTTCCTCCCTCTGGACATTTAGTTTCAAACCACTCAATTGTCAGTTTTTGAAACCCTAGTGCCTTCCCGCTTTTTACCACTAACCTCTTATCTTTCTCTTTGGTTCTAGCTATCACTTACCATGAATGTAAATAATTACATTATTTCAAATAATGGGCCAGTTAGTGTGTACTATTTTTGAGCCAGCATTTCTGAAAGTGTGTACTATAGAATTAAATATCTCATAGATTTTAATGTCCTATTTTTTAAAAGAAGTGAAAGGGAGGGAGAAGACAAGATGGCCAATCAGTGAGTAACAAAATACAAAGCCTCCTGGGAGAAACAACTCATATGCCAGAATAAAGCACCCTGGAGAGACCCAGACAGAGGGAGATGGATCCTCTTGACACAGAAGAAATTAAAACGTAGAAAAGCTCATCAAATATTTTGGGACTACAACTGAAACAGCTAAAAATTAAGGGACACAGCATTTTTGTGATGACCCGCCAAGTCTGCACCAGCTTGAATCCACGCAGCTGTCAGAGCCGCCCAAACTCATTCTGCACCCTCTCACAGGAAGCACAGCAGTGCTGAAGTTGGGGGAGGGTGAGCCCAACAGAGAGTGGAGCTGGCAAGGGGACCTTCATTAATCCACAGTCAGTGCTGGGAATGAGACCCCACCCCCCCACGGGAAGTGCGCAACCAAATGGGCAACATGTTGGAATCGGGGAGGAGGAGCCTGAACTGGGAGAGACAGTGACTTCAGTTGGTTGCTCCCTCCCCAGAACAGATTTGTGGGATTTGCTTGGACTGGGCCGTGCCCCTAGCCAGGGCCCAATGAGCTGTCCTAAATCGATTCCCTGCCTAGCAAGTACTAACTTGGTGAAGGCAGCTGAAGTTTGGTTGGCCCAGTGGGGAGGGGCAGGCATACGCAAATGCTGCTTACACCACAGTGACAAGAGCAGGCAGGAGAGGGTTGAGGTTCCTTGCCAGTGTGCTTTGGAGGAAACGTGGCCAACAGGGAAGGGGGCTGGGACCTGCACTGTAACCCATGTGGAGGGAGCCAAGGCCATGACAGGAGAGAGAGGTGGGAGGAGGCCCTCAGCCCAGAACCCTGAGAGCCCTGATCCAGGAGAAGGAAAAACAAGGGGGACTGAGGGCCACAAACACACAACTTCAGACATGGCTTCAATGGACATTAAGAGATATCTTTGGGACCTTGTAGATGAGCTCAAAACTGAAATATTACATCAGGTAAAGCAAGATATGAGTAGAGTAATAAAAGAAATGCTCTCAGGAAGCATCTCTCAGGATTATACAGATGGAAGAAGGGAGGAACACAAAAAAGGAGAGAAACATTCGATAAAGAATATAAAGAAAATATAGAATACATGAAGCAGATTCAAAGAGACTACCAGGAAATTAAAACCTCCATTGAAAGCTGGCAAAACTCCTTAAAAGAAACTAAGGATAAACTTGAAGACAAGTTGGCAGCATGTGATCATGAAAGGAAAGATCTCTTAAAAATAACAAGGAAACAGGCAGTAACAATACAAAGGCTAGAAGATGACAAGAGAATCTACAATTTAAGAATAAGAAACATGAACCAAGAAGCAGGAATACATACAGGTGAATTACAAAGGCTATTCACAGAAATAATTAAGGAAAACTTCCCAAGCATGGGAAAAGAAAATGACATTTGGTTATGTGAGGCATACAGAACTCCAGCCACCTACAACCAAATCAGATCTACACCGAGACATATACTAATCAAGATGCCAGAAATTCAATATAAAAACAGAATATTCAAAGCCATCAGAGAAAAGGAACAGATTGCCTATAAAGGTAAGCCCATCAGGATCACAGCTGACTTCTCAACACAGACCATCAGATCAAGAAAAGGTTGGGGCAAAGTGTTACAAGCCCTGAAAGAAAATAATCTCCAGCCCAGACTGATGTACCTTGCAAAACTGTCACTAGAATTTGATGCAGAAACAAGACACTTCCATGACAAAGAGGAATTGGGGAGTTTGTGACCACCAATCCAACCCTACAGAGAATACTGAAGGACATTCTAGAGAGAGAGAGAAAAAAAATACCAGGATTTTAGGAACAGTGGCAGAAAGGCCTCAATGAGTGGGGCAGAAAGTACAATGAAGGAGAAAACTAGACAAAGGCAGAAAAATAGCATAGCAGAAATGAGGCAGAGAAGGATAACTAGAAACTATAATATAGATGGTCTTGATACGCTATATTGTAAATAGTGCACCAGGATTTAAAACCCACATTACCCACACTACTCTGCTTAGATGTATTATATTCTGTTTCAGTCATTTTTAACCTGTACTAGATTTGAGGGCACAGACAGTAATCCCAATAATAACAGGATATAGTGCGGTAATTATCCTTAATTTCCTATTACCTTAATCTAAAACTCTGTAAAACCTACACTGTTTTACCATGACTGGTCATAATCTAATCTGGTTTGTTGGATCGCTGTTTTATATTGATAGATTTTATTCAAAGATGTTATGATTGATAATATCAAGTCTGAGAGTATAGGCAACAGCACTTAAGATGACAAGATCCAGTAGAATATCCACTATGGTTTGGTTATTACCTGCCTTTGAAGTTTTATACTGTCTACAATATTTTATTTTTACTAATATTGTTATGTACTGCTATACTCAATCATACTGCTATATTCAATTATGCCTGTTGAGATAGACACTATTGAAGATAATAAGAAACAACACAGTAATCCTTGTAGATCACCTTGTACTGTGGTTTTATATGACTTTTTGGTTTCATGCTTTTATAGGAATTTGTTTTGTTTTGTCTTGCTAAGTTTTGTTTTTCGCTCTAATACAGAAAGTATAGAAATACATGCAGATATTCATGCATGCATAGCTGTCTACACTCTCACTGTTTGACTATCTACTTTGTGTGCTTTAATTTTGTTACTTGAGCAACTATTTCTAAGAGGAAAATATGTAATTCTAACTAGTGATTTGTTATTGTTCATCTTTTTTTGGAATTCTGTATTATCTCTACCCTTTATATGCTTTTGTTTCTCTTTAAATAAAAATTTTTTAAAAGTACTGAAAAATATAGGTAAAAAGAGTGGATTCATAACTCTTAAAAAAAAGTGAAAGAGAAAATTCTATAGGAGTTATCATTTAAGTTAAGAAAATGCTCACCAGAGCAAAACTGAATATATTTATAATTTACAAAAATCCTGAGTTTTTCAGAGCTTTTTAATATACTGACATTTTATTCCAAGAAGGGGAGCCAGTACCCAGGTTCCCTAGCTTCCTAACCATAGTACTCTTCTTTCTTAAAGCATCTCAAGGAACAAGTATTCTCAACTGCAGAGTTCCGCTACTCCAAATGTGATCCCTGGACCTATCACATTATCATTAACAGAAAATTTGTGGAAAATTATACTGACTGTAAGGCCATAGGTCAGAGCCACTGAGTCAGAATCCTCAGGTTAGTTATGATTCCCAGGTGTTTTGAATGTGCTTAAAGTTTATAAGCAAAGCTAGGCTAAACATACATTTAGAAACAATGCTTTAAATGAAAAGAAAACCACAGATGGAGGAGATAAAATAACTTTTATGACCATAAACCCACTTCTATGGGTTAAAGATGAGCAACTCAATTTAGTTACCTACATATTTGTTTTACTTCTTCCTTTCTCATTACATTCAAATGTTTGCATGTTTACGAGTTTGGAGATCAGAAAAGAAATAAGTCAATTGAAAAATAAGTTTATGAGCCAGGCCTGGTAGCACATGCCTGCCGTCCTACCCCTTGGGAGGCTGGAGCAGGCCAAGGACCACCAGTTTGACACCAGCAAGAACTACATATGGGGTTCAAAGTCTCAACAAACAAACAAACAAACAATAAATTTATAAAATATGTAGTCGATGTCTCCATATTCTGAATATCTTCAAAACTTACAGAAAAGACAACGTTTTGGAGTCAGAAATGTAAATCAGAAAAAGGCCATTTTTATTTCAGTCTAATAGAAATTTTAACCTTTACTGTGGTCATTTTAATATATCCACAATCCTCTCAAAAATCCATATCTCTGTTACATTTTTATTACTTTGAATGAGTCCAATGCTTCCCAGATAAAAACCCTACCATGTGCTTTTAACCATGACCTTGCATATTTAGTAGGAGTAATAGCTAACTTTGATGGCTGTTTACTGTACTATTTTTGAAGGTCTTGCATAAAATTCACAGCATAAGCTCTGCATTCCAGACTTATATTTGTTGAAAACCACTATCATTCATGGACAAATGGTTTTCTTATATTCCTGAGTGTTTATTATGAATAACAGCTGTGCAGTTGTTCTGCACTTCACTGTTGGTAGATATTGTTTGGACATTTAGTGAGATTCTTCAAGGGGTTCACATAAATTTTCATTGTATACAGCAGTTCAAAATGGCTGAGGAACTTTCTACTGCCATTCTCAAGCCCCATTTTGTTGTCACTGTTATTATATTGCACCATATGATAAGAAATATGTTCTTGATTTTGTTTCCCAGCTGTGACTCTGATCTGTCATTCTCTTTGATACCTCAGAAAGATTAAAGTGATTATAAAAAGTGGACACGAGACAAAGTTGAAAATAAGATTCACATTGTCTCTATTTGCAAAAATTTTTCCAATTTCCAATTTGCTGGTCCATTTTGTAAAACAGTTCAGGATATAAAGTTAAAACTCATAAGACTCCCAGTGCACTGGACCCTCACTCTCTATAGAGAAAACCAATGTTACGTGCCAACCAATTTGGCACCAAAGAGATGCGCAGGATGTGGACAGAATGAGCAGGTGGGCCACACACGTGTACAGCAGATGGATGTATGTAAAGGTGTTTCCATGCTCATCGCACAACACCGGCAACGAGAAGACCCTAACTCCCAGTAATAATTTTTAAAGAGACTCCAGGGCAATGCTAGTGTGTAAACAGCTGACCCTTGTTGTAGTCTACCGTAGAATACTAAAGTGGTGCTCGTTATTAGTCACAGTTCCCTCGTGTTTTAAGGCTTCACTTGCTCAAATATTTCAGCCTAACCTTCCTAGAAAAAAAATCTTTGGTTGATATTTGACAGTTTCAACACTGTCAATAACTAGCTATCTCATCCCGGAACCTTAAGTATAAATTAATAAATCTGAATTATGTTAGGCACTTAAAGGGTTAAATGTGATCCATATATAGGAAATTAGAATTTATACAATGTTTTGTCCTATTGCTGCTTAACTTCTATCTTTTTGGACTCACTGCAGATACTGCTGCTTTTATGAAACCATCTTTTGTACAATCAGATTCTGTTCTTATTGTACATCTCTGGCATCTATTGCATCTCGATGAGAACATAATAATGTTAAGCTTAGTGCTGTTTATTTCCACAAGGAGGCAATAATAATGATACCTACTTCATACAGCTGGTATTAGGATTAAATACTTGAAGATAAAATCTGAAATCTGCATCAAATTTCAAGTAAACAATAGTGTCGTAACTGTAGTCACCTTGCTGAATACCAGCTACCCAGAAATGACTTATCTAATAAACTCTGTACCTTTTGACATCTCCTAGTTTTCCCAGTCAAGGTATATAATTGTCTTTACCCTTTTCCAAGTTTGCTTTTATTTTGTTTCCTTGTATGACTCTCTCACATATTTTAGAGACTATTCCTAAATATTTTGTCTTTTCTATTACATTTTTCTTCAATTATACCCGCTCACTGGATATTTGTGTACATGAACACTTTCTTTGGTATACATACTAATTTAACATCAATTATTTTCCTAATAACATATTGATTTTTCAATTGATTTTGTTTTCTAACTATTTAATTGTATCATCTAAAAATAGCATAATTCTGCATTATCTAATCACTTTTTCTTATATATCATTGTGTTACCTAATATCTCAATTAGTGTTGAATGGCTGCATGATGGTGGGCTTCTTTGTCTTGATTTTAGCTTTAGGGATTATCTCAGTGTTTCTCCATTAAGTTGGCTGTTAACTTTTGGACAGAGATACATTTGTTTTATTAAGTTAATGAAGTATTAACTGATTTCTTATGTATCATATTATTTTTTAAAATAATAGATGTTCAATTTTGTCAAATGCTTTTTCAAGATCTGTGAAGATGATCTCACAGTTTTTCTCTGGCAGCAAAACACTAATTTAGTCATAAAGACTCAGAAATGTGGGTCTGTCAGGCTCATGTTTATTCTTTAGAACATTTCTATTGATAAATTAATAACTTCAATTTTATGAGTTTTTATTATATTAAACAATGAGTACTTAATAGTAAAAAATTATAAAAATAGCCAGGCATGGCGGCTCACTCTTGTAATCCCAGCACTCGGGAGGCACTCGGGAGGCTGAGGCAGGAAGATCGTTGTGAGTTAGAAACCAGCCTGGGCTACAAAGTGAGCTCAAGGCCAGCCTGAATTGCATAGCAAGACCCTGTCTCAAAAAGACAAAAAAGTTATAAAAATAAAACTTTGAAGTCTTAGTATTTATTGTTTAGAAAAAGCATCAAAATTTTCAGCATCTAGTGCTTTTCGATGTACAAAATAAAAAAAAAATACAAATAAGTTCTTACAAGAACTACAATGAAAATACCAATAGCACTTCAAAGAAAAATCTTTACTTCAAATATCACTCCCAAGGCAGTCAGTACACATGACAATAGCACATTACATGCACATGTCTTGTTACACTGAAAGCATATGTGTTTATCTTTCCTTTCCTATGTGGCAGTCCTGTCATCTCTTTTTTTCCTGTTTTTTTTTTTCAGGAGCTTCCTACTATATTGTGCAACATGTACTTAGCAGGAAAATAAGATATCAACAAAATAAAATATAAAATATGTAATGAGTGCTTAGAATAGACATCAGCATTTTCATATCAGCTGTTTACTTGCTTACAAAACCTGAAATCTAAAAGAAAACATCAAAAATAAAAATATATGTGAACTATAATGTGAATAAAAACAAAAGTCTATCACAGAAATAATCTTTGCTTCAACTGTCACACCCAAGGCAGTCTTCACACATGACAACTGCATGTTTCATACACTAATGTAACAAGTATTGCATAGACTGATAGTATGTGTTTTTTTCCTTGTCCTTTCTTGTAGGGCACAGCTGACATCCTTTTTGTTCTCCTGTTGTCATAGTAGGTCTTTGTGATGCTGCACCTGCCTGTTCACCTCTCAGCTCACCAATGTGTTCCACAATTATTTTGCACAGTTTCCTGGACACAAACATTTTGTTTTTTCTCCACTATAAATGATCTTTCATGAGTTCCTGCCCCAATCGTCTAAGAAAATCTCTCCATGATATTTTCACTTGTTATTTGCTTTGTAAACTATCATTATTTGTTTAGATTCAGGTTAAGCACTATTTGCCAATTCTTTGTGTTTCAAATGACATCATATTGCTGCATAATTCATCAATATCTATTGCACCTTTGGTTTTGTTGTAGTGTTTCCATATCATTTTACCATTCTGTCAAGGTTTCTATACCAATATTTCCATCATGGTGAAATGTTGACATCAACAGTACTAATTTGTTTTTCTTTGCCATATATGAGAGAAATGTTATGTCTTTCTGAAATCCAAACATTGTACTATACAATTCTCTGTTTAGAAATTACAATATTTCATTTGGAATTTCTCTTTTGCGCCTGTATACAATTCCTGCACTGGTCAATTTGTGCTGTTAACAAATGTAACATCAGTTGGAAACTGATAAATCAATTGTCAAATGTCACATTCTGATGGGTTTGGGAGGTGGGAGCTACAAGTCTGAACATAACATCATTTGGCTTATTACTATACAAACAAGGATATGACTTCTAAGATAAATGTCTAAATTGAAAGCATAATAAGTCTTTGCATCTATGAGAGCATAATTTTTTATGCCTTATTTCAACCCATCACTTTCCAAAAGTCTGTTACATTCCTGTGATTACCATTAGAAATCCCTGCTAAGTAGAGCAGACCTATGATTGCTTTCACCTCAGCCTGTGAGGTGTCATAATAAATATATTTTTGAATATGAGTATTGGTGCATACAGACTGTTTTACTTGCATTTTAGTCATTGTATAATTCACAGTGTCTTGTAGCATTTCATCTGTTACAAATTCTAACATTGAATGGCAGTGCTGATATTCTGTCCAATATGTTTCACCCCTGCCAAGATCCTCACTATATTTTTGGACCCAGTTCTACCATTGGATCATTCCATTTGGTCACATGGCTAGTTTGCAACATTTTGACTAGTTAAATATGTGCTCATATTCATCTAAATTAGGAAGGCCTCTAGCTCCTGTGTCTATATCATTTTATTCTTGCTCCAATTCACTGTCTTAGAAATTTTGACTCACATGGCCAATGTCAAAGTCATCATCATTATCGTCACCATACACCCATAACACTCTTCTGTTAGAAAGCATGTATTTTACCATACTGCATCATCTTGATCATCCATGAATGAGTAATCTGATGATTCACTTTTATCTCCAAAACTTGCATATCTGGTTTTTCACATGCCATTGCACTGAATTGGGCTACTTATACCAAGAAAATTGAAAGAAAACTTTTTTTCACATATCATGGAATAGTGTGAATCTATTGGTACCTCTGTGATGCTTTGGTAAACACATGCAAAACTAGTTAGATGGAGCATAATGTGAGTAAAAAATCCCATTTTCTACTTTTACACGTGTGTGCACACCTTGATATTCACTCATATCGAGTGAGTAAACATGTAGATTACTTCCCATATCCCTCAGGGAAAGGTACTGAGATGCACAGTCAGCTACTAGTAAGCTGAAGTGCAAATTTATAGTAGAAAATGAAAGAATGGGTCCCTTGGATCCAGTGTTGTGCTCTATGGATTGTGTAATGAATTACACTAACTTATGTCCTAACATTGAAGGATTCTTGTATTTCTCACATAAACCTCATATTTTAATGAATATTTAAAATCTGTTTGCTAATATTATATGATTTTACAGTAGTATATAAGTGAGCTTGTTCTGTAGATTTGTACAATCATTTCTTTGATCAATTGCATTACAATGGATAAGCAAAACAATCATATTATCATTCTATCATTTTAACACATCAATTACTAGTTATATTCATTCATATATGAAATTCTTCATTAAAGAAAAACCATATTTTAGCCACTTGTTATTATATTGAGATACACCTGGTACTGAAAGACAGATTAAATGTTGCATTTACCATTTTGGGTGATAATGAAGAGATTTGCCACTATCTCACAAATATAACCAATGAGGTTTTATGAATCTCCTTCAGTATCTTTATGAATTCATGGCCTTTCAACATCTTTGATGGCTTTTAATCATTTCTATGATGATAATGATGGTGATTAATATTCAACTTGTCATATTTCAGCCAGGGGAAATTTGGCTTTAGAGTGTTTGAAGATGTCGCTGTTTTGGTTGGAAGAAACCTAAGGATATTTACATACTGAAAGAAAGGAGCAAGGGGGACAGTGAAAGAAAAGAAAGAATTACTGAAGCAGTACTCCTGAGGAGGCAGGAAGGCTTAAGATCTTCAGCACAAATAAAAAAATTGACCTGGGGGATATTCAATAAACAAGCTAAGTATAAGAATGATAAATGCAGAACTAGATATCACAGGTGACACTAATAGTGTTTCATACACATTATTACTATTTACTATTTTTGCATTTTCTTCTAAATGTTTTCAAGGGAGTGTGTGTGTGTGTGTGTGTATGTATATTTACATAGTTATGTATTGAGAAAGGCCAGATCAGAATGAAAAGAAAGCCCCTATTTTAAAAGTAACTTAGATCAGAAAGAGGACTTAGCCAGAAAGACCTGGATTCTAATCTCAGCAGAAATATATATGCCTCTGGGCCCACAGTAATATCATCTTTATGGGTTGTACACATTTACACTATATTTCAGAGGTACAGTCAAGATCATATAATGATTAGATATGAGTTAACAAGAAAGAGGAAGGAAGCAAGGAAGACTCTCATCTGTTTGATTTTGAATAATTGAGTAGATGGTAGAAATATGGAGAAGAAATAATACCAGATTACGACAATCCATTGAAATAGTGTATATAGTTAATTTACATGAAAATTAAACACATCCTACCAAAGATTTTAATGTTAAGAAACTGATATCCCCTAAATATCAAAATATGGCCTATAAAAATATGGCATTTATAGCAAACCTATAATTTGCTTAAGTGGGGAGCCAAAGTATAGTTGCAGCCCAATAACATGTGATATAAGAAAAATCCAGTAATACTGTTAATTTAAAACATATGGAAAGAATGGCTATACAAGACTTTTTTAAAATGTGAATTTCCCTGTATTCTTATTTATCCTGAAGTACCATTCATTAGTCTTGTTATTTAGCTTGCCCATTATTTCTTTTGAAACAATTGCATTATAGTAATAGTAGATAAATATAACCATGGAGTACAGTAAGTCACTGGAATGTTGACTGTGTTAAACAAAGAAAGAAGTATCAAATCAAGGCAGATTCTCAATTGTTGGTCTCCTGGGCACTGGTTCATCATTCAAAGCTCTCAAAAGGTGTTGCCACTCCCAAGCTTCTGTGACACACAGGACTAATTGTTTGCAGCCCAAGGCATTACATGTTCTACTTTTAATGACATCAAGATGGCATCTTGTGAATTATCTGATTGCTCTAATTTTTCTATGTTAATGGCATAATAGTGATATTTTAAATTCTTTTGTTTTAAGTTATGATTTTCACTCAGCTGCAGGGGTTGAATGAAGCACTCCCTCTCTCAAAGGATGAGTCAAATTTTTTCCAACCATCTGTTTTAGTGAGTTTGAGATGCATTTTTAAGTTCTCTGTATTTCATATGACTGTCTTATGAAGCAAAAAATACAGCTTGGTCTTTGTTCCAAGTGTCTCAATAATTCATATATGTGAAGTTTTTCCACATTCCCTACCAAAATTACATTAAATTTCCTCAGTTTTAATGGTTACATTAAAATTCCTCAAGATCTCATCTGAATGGCTTTTTCATCATACTTTCTCTTGCCACCCTAAGTTAATACCAAAGCACTATAGGAAATATTGCAAAGATTTTCATATTCATCATTAGTAGCACAATTAATGGTACTTCTTTCAATAAGGCAGGTCAATATGATTATTCTAGGAAAGAGTGGAGAATGGGATGGGAGGGAGGGAACAGAAAGTGTATAGGGCAAAGAATATTATCAAGAGATCACAATGAACTAGTGCATAAAACAATTACCAATTTATTCTCCATAACATCCTAAACAAAAGAAGCTGTTTAGAGGTATGAATACTAGAGTGTGTAAGAATAGAGAGGAGAGGAAATGAGAAATTAAGGGTGAGAAAAGTAAAATTGATCATAATGTTTAATTCTAATATTTCAACAAATATTCTTTATAGTCATGTTTTGATATCACAGTTTCACTGAGCAAGACTTCAATAGTGTTTGTGTGTGTACACATGCAAATTTATATACATGTACACATACATAGAACTATAAGCCTGTTATGCTCATTTAAACTTCATATAAATTTTGGTGGTTATTCTTCAATATTTAATAGTTTTGTTTGTTTACACAGCTCTAAGAAAAAATACTATTACAAAGAGAATTTAAATATTTCATTATACTATTTATTTTTAATAACTACTTTTAAAAATGAAACTAGAAACATTTTTGCCTCAAAAAGTGGGTAGAGAGAGCTATGATTAGATAAATAGACAGAAATATCTTCATAGTGCATAAATAGTGTATAAATAAAATCATTCTTTGGTAGTGATTTTAACTACTTCAGAACTTGAAACTATTTTTATCTCTGTATTCTAGTGAAGTTGATAATTGGTCAGTAAATGTTCAGGCCTGGATTTCAGCAAAGTGAGAAATAGCAGAAGGATTTTGACAAACTGAAGGTATGTACCACACTTGAACAAGAACAGGGAACACTTATTTCTGGCCAAGTGTGTCCTGTGCCTGCAGCCTTGCCAGCCTAAAAAATATAATGAGGAATGATATTTCTGCAGAAACAGGTCATACATCTTGTCATTTTACCAGCTACCAAGCAGCATTTTCACATTCAGACTCTTCTAATGAACAATAATAATAATAAGTTACTAATAAGTTACTGGTCTTCGTGATTCCAGATCTGTGTGTTTACATGCAGAGAGAGTCAAGTTAAAGAACACTGAGAAAGAAAAAAATAAAACTCACTCTGAGTGACAGACAAAAGATAATACCTCTGTGCTATGAAATCTAGCAAGAGGCACTGGAAATGTATGCATGCACATAAAAGAATGAAAGGAAATTCCTCAAAATGTTTAAAAAAAGTTCATTTCTAGATGACAGAATCACAGAAGTTATTGGTTTTATTCTTTATAATTTCTGGATGTTGTAGGAAGAATATTTTACAAAAACTAGGATAATTATTTTAATGAATAACCTAAAGAAGATTTAAAAAGTATAGCTGATAATAAATTTAATATTATCTCCCAATGTTTAGATACCAATTAAGTCTTGGCCTCAGAATTATTAAATTCAAAGTTCACATCAAGGATAAAAATGGGGGTGGGAAATAAACTAAAATTCACTAAACTTTACGATTTAGAAAAACTTCCTTCAGCATCTCTCTTTTTAAAAGTAAGCCATTTAATTCCTAACTAAGGCAATAAATCAATTTTTAATCTTCTTTGTTTATTAGAACAGTCTACCTGTCCTATATAAACAATTGTGAAAATTTTCTGTCACCAATGGTTTGAAGTAACTCACCTTGGATTTTCATGAGTATACACAGAAAGAAAATCTTACTACTTGAGTAAGTGAAAAATATCTAATGAAAACTAAATAAAAACCTATCCATTTACTGGAAGCAATAGCAAGTAATGTTTTTATGGGTAATAGCTCCCAAATAAGAAAATACTTCAATTAAAACAAAAATTTAAATTGAAGAAAATTTCTGACCTAAGAAAATCATTAGGAAATGAACAGTTTGATAAAGTTGTCATTAATAAAATACATTCCACTCTATCTAAATGTTTTAGGCTTTTTAAAATAGAAAATCTTGAGAGGCAGCCGCCAGCGTGCCGCTCTGGTAAGTGGCTGTGGCTTGGCAAGCCACGGCCGGCCCAGGTCGGGAACTGTATCAGTGTTTCCTGAGAACTGTGACGCGCCATGTTGGACCTTGGGGCTCTGGGAAAACGGGCAGCCAGTTCACCCCTCTGGTGGGCAGCTGTGAGCCTACCGGGTCGCAGCCTAGGAATCAAATATCCATGCCCTCCAACCTCCTACCCTCATCCTCCTAGTGAGAGCCGGAGATCTGATCATGTCTTGCGAGTTTGACTATATGTGATATAGCAAATAAGGGGGATTTTCTTCTGTCATCTGAGGGCAAATATCTTTATCTATGTTTTGCTCTGTTTTGATCAATGGCATTGTTCTATTCAATATTCTATTCTTGTAATTTCAGTATTTCCTTCGATATTGCTCTGCTTGATTGAAGGAACAACTATCGTGAAGAAAACCAGATGTACTATTGTGCCTATTGCTGTTGTCCCGGTGGCCTGCTGTGAGGTTCTATGCCAATTTCACTGCACTGCCTCAGTTGGCTGTGTCCTGTCTTGTTCTGCTGTATTTTACTACCTTCAAAATAAATAAATAAATAAAATAAAAATAATAATAAAATAGAATCTTACAGACTGTACATAGTAATTTCCAAATACTTTAATTCTCTTAGAATTATCAGTGCCTGGGGCTTTCCTTCTTTGTTTTGTTGTTTGTGTTATCTTTAGTTGGTCTGTTTATCAAATTTAAGTAAAAATAGTTCTCTCCTATTTCTCAAAATGGGTCTTCTTCAGGAAAGAAAGAAGATAAAATCTATTCATGTTCTCCTTATATCAATGTGGTAAAATTTACATTTAGATCAAGCATAGATCACCATGGGTGTCTTCATTTTGAATTTCCACTTATACCCTTAGTACTGCCTGTGAAATGTCACAGGCAGAAAAAAAGCCCAGGCTCATCCCAACAAAGGGAATACAGCTAGGCTAAAGCCCCAGTGCGGGTAGGCAAGATCCCAGAGGCAATCAAGGAGGTGGTAAAAATGGTCTAACAGTTGGAAAGAAATTTTTCTACTATCCTCTTCCTCTTAGAAATCAGTGTCCTTCACTCTTTGAGAGATTTTTATAATATTAGTAACAGCCAGAATTTGAGACAGGGTCTTCATGATGCTGGCCTACTAATTCTCACATGGAGCACAGTTTCCATAAAACCCAAGCTAGCATGTCCCGAGGGCCTGGAACATGCTGTCACGTGTGGAGGACATCTACACTTACTCCTGGAGTCTGCTTTGCAATCTGAAAGGGATTTCCAGTCCTAAGGACAGAGGCAAACTATGTAGACATGTGCCCCACGCCCTGAGCCAGGACACTTCAGGGTCGATGTCTCCTGGGAAGGGGTGACCAGCTGGAAAGGACACACCCAGCAAAACACTGCACCCTGTCACCTGGTCCGGTGGTGGAGTTTCAAACACAGTCTAGGAATGTCAGTCTCTACACTCACCCTAACACTTTCAGCAAAACCGATGTATCTTTATAACAGTGAAAACACAGAGTTTTTCAAGAATTTTTCTTTTTTCTTGAATAGTGCAAGTGTTGAGTTAGCTGTTTAATTTTGTCCAATAATAAGTAACACTTGGAAAAACAAACTAAGATAAATATTCTGCAAAACCCCAGAATTATTGTGAAATCACATTGTTGTCCACCATTTTTGGAGCATATTTGATTTATCCCAGCTTGGCATATTAGAATAGACATGAGGGATACAAGCAGCCTGATAGTTAAAATTTTGTCTGCATATGAATTTCCTCTGGCTTCCTTCTCTGCCAGGAAAATTTTTCCTGTTGTCAGTCAACTGATCCTAATATCTTCTTGGAACAGAGCAAACATTTTAAAGTGCAAAGTAAAAGTCCTCCTGTAGCCCTAGGGAAAAAGACTTTTTTTTTTCCTTGAGCTGCTGGTGTCCTTAAGAGAAATGACTTTAGTTGGTTCAGTCAGATGATAGAGGACTCAGTTAATTCCATATAAAGGAAAATGTCTGAATACCAGTGCCACTGAATTCAAGCGAGGTGTATTTGGGTAACACTGTTTATGAAGGTCATCCATGTGATAAATCCTTTGTAAGCAGCAACACAAGAGTAACTTTGTAGTTTGAAATTTTTTATCTTTGCTTTGAAGAAGTCTCATAACAAGATGTATGTAGAAATGCTTATTAACTCAGAAAGAAATTTGGGCCTCTTGATCATGGACAGCTTTGTTTTTAATTATTTCCAGTTCTTTAAAAGAAAAACAATTTTAAGTAGAATCAGTTACTTTGAGACAAATGAAGAAAATGAAAACATAGCTTTATTGTAAAAACTATTAAGAGGTCTTGTTTTAAGGAAGATAAGGTAAGTCTTCAGACAGCCTGTGGTAATTGATCAAAAGTCTCTGAATTTACTTCAACAACTATTCCAACTCACAAGTTTTCAAACTATCAGTTAAATATTAAAAGTTAATGTAATAGAAAATAATCACTAAGGGGAGCCTGGTAAGAACCTAGTGATGATGGTCAGTGAAAGGGAGATTAAAATACATTTGAATGTTTATAAAGTTCTACTCAGATTTCAGAACACTGAAGGCTGTGCTGGGAATGACTCATGCCTGGACAGACAGGAAGGTGGTGGGGACTAGGTGGACTGGGGAGAGAAACTTAAGAAAACCATGTTGGTAGAAAAAACAAATCCTTTTGAAGTTTTGAAGTTTTCTTTATCAATCTGAGTGAAAAGGAACAAAATATTTTTTAAAAAAATTTTTTTATCGGTACCGGGGATCGATCTCACGATGGTGCGCTTGCAAGGCAGGCGCTTAAACCACTGAGCTAAACCCCCAGCCACAAAATATTTTTAATACATGAAATAAAAGCATTGAAAGTGCCTCAAAATGAAAGTATTTACCTTATTTCAGATGTAGTCAAAGTAATATCTTTTTAAAATGTTATTTGAGCAACAATAGTTCAATTAGTAGAAGTTCTCTTGTGAAACAGAGCCAATAGGAATATAGATATAAATCTATCTATTTAGGTTGGCTCATATTCAATTCAAAGTCTATTGCCTACAGTGTTTTCCATATCTAGAAGCTTTCTTCACATTAATGATTTGAATTTAAATTTCACTGTCACAAGTGATCTCAGCTTTGTAAATTTCAACTTCTCATAGTAACTAGGAAGAATGAGTTTCTGAAAATAATTGTTATAAGCAGAAGATAAAATTTTATAGCTCTTTCTTAAATGTTGTGGCTTGATGTGTATCTCTGTGCTAAAGTCCATCTGATGTGCTCATTGCTACTGATAGTTTCTGACACTTTCTGAGCAAAAGTGTAAACTGTCATAGCTTTTCTCTTGCAAACTTCCAAAAGTATGTAATCTGTACATTGCAAACACCCAAGTGAGATCCACCTCCAGAGATAACACTAACGCTTTGCTTCAGATTCTGAATCATAGGCTGATATCAGAGGGAGAGAGGCCTTAAACATTAAATAAACAGTCCATTTGTATACATGACTTCAGTCATAGAGACATTGATTTTGTACTTTCTTTTAACCAGAAGGATAAAATACATATATGAGAAATTTCATTTGAAATTTCATATATGAAACCATTTGCACTGATTTTCAAAAGTGACTACTTAAAATTTTATTTGTTTTGTTTCATTTTGATCTTTGTTTTTACTTATGTTTAAGTTTTCAAAGTGAGTTATTCTTTTGGCTCAGTGATTGGTTTGCTTTTGGACTCAAATATAATGTCAAGAATAGAAAAAAAAAAAGAACCTTTAAATATAAATGGAAATTTAGAGATTTTGAAAAAAGTGCTTACAGATTTTAATTAGTTCTATTGCAAGTACCATATCTTAAGGAGTATAAACAGTTTTACTAGCTTTGATAAAACAATGTGTTTCTCTCCAATATTTATCACTTTTTGAAGTTGGATGATAAATAGCATATAAAGGAAAACTATCAAGAAGTCATAATATATACATTTAATTAGCCAGGCTAATTTGCAATTTAAAAATGGCAATAAGTAGTTGATGAGAAATCGTACAAAAATGGATCACAGTAATGAGGTAAAATCATTTAAATGTTTTAGAAAACTATAATTTTAACACTCTCCTATTTAACTTTGCTTAGCATATATTCAAATCTCTTTTATATGTATCAGACCTATACCTGTGTTGTAGACAAAGTGAAACCTACAAATGAAACTATCCTCTTTGTTTGCCATTTGTAAAGAAAAGAAATTTCAATTATTATGCTTAAGGATTTTTTCATTCTCTTCATACAATGAGTCATTTTTAGCTATTTTTTCCAGTTGTCACAAACTTAGTAGCTTGAAAAAACACAAATATATTTTCTGATAGTTCTATAGATCAGAAGCCTGAAATATATCTCCTTGAACTAAATCAGTGTTGGTAGTCTGTGTTCCTTCAGGAAGCTCTAGGGGAGAATCCTAAGCTTTGCTTTTTTGTCTTCTATAAATCACTCACATTCCTTGGCTTACAGCCCCATTCCTCCAACTTTAGCTAATAACTGGCTGAGTTCTTGCACTATCTGCCTCCCACTTGCACTTTATAAATACTTGTATGGTTAGATGAATATAACCTGGAGAATCAGAATAATCTCATCTCAATGTCAATTAATAAGTGACTTTAATTCCACTTGAAATCTTATTTCCTATTTCTCATGTAACCTAATATATTCATGAATTATTTAGAAAAGAAACATTATCCTGTCCTGAAAATTAATCTCTCAAAAGTAGGTGATAGGAATGTAAAGATTCACTGTATTAGTGTGGCAATTTTTATAGATTTTAATATTACTAAAGTAAAAAAGTTAAACAAAAATAAATTTAGGTCCTATATTGTCCAAGGAATTGTGCCTAGAAAACAAAATAGGTTCCAGATTTATTTACTAGTCAGTTTTGTAGAAAATCTGCACATTTATTTCCAGGAAGATCTCTGAAAATAGATAAAATAATAAAATAAATTTAAAATTTAAAAGTCTAAGAACACAGACATACATTTTGCCTCCAGGAAAAGCCCTTCCTCAGATTTTACATTAAAAATGTTTAAATCAAATTTTTAAAGATAAGCATTATAGATTTTTCAAAATTTTAGATTTGGATAACTCTTGTATACCATGTGATTCATATACTCTAACGCTTGATTTTCCTACCAAAAGATCATCCATACCAAAAAATCATTGAATAGCTCTTGGTGTGGGGATCAGAGAGCAATTCCCTTCCTAAACAGTCTTTTTCATCTTTGGATAGTTTTGAGTGTTTAGATTTTTTCCAATTATATGGCTGTGGAGAATAATATCACATCTATGTAATAGTCTAAAAAATGTGAAAGTAGCTAATGTATGACCTTAAGGATAAATACCTTTAGTTCCTCTAGATAGTAGTGTTAATCTGAAATTGAATGAATTTCAGATTAATGAAATTCATTAATGAAGATTGAAGATTGAGTCCCTCTGAAACTTTTTTCTGAGACAGGGTTTCCCTGTGCAGTTCAAGGTGGCCTTCAGCTCTCCTTGCAGCCCAGGCAGGTGTTGAACTTGCAAGGATCCTCTTGCCTCATGCTGCTGGATTACAGGCGCACGCCATCATGCCAGGCCTATGAAACAGTCTACTAGAGGTAAATTTGTCAGTTTAAATTAGAATTTCCAGCAGACATTTGCATCTGATAAATTGTTATGATACATTAGGAAAAATCTAAAGATATTATCCAAGGCTCTCTTCCGGAGCCAGCTCCACATTCTTTGATTCTTACCTCCATAACAAGGATATTTTAAAGTCTGGTAAGTGACCATTTTTGTCCTGGGTCAGTGCTAGACATTGCTGTCTTGAATATATGTGAGCTGCGAGCATAGATGATTGTACTACAGAGGTGAATGAAGTTCAGGGTGGTACAACTTGGTGGGAGCGGGGGTTCAACTGTCACTGAGGAAAAGCAATCTCTTTCAATTCAGTAAGGACTATATATCTAGTTGCCTCAACTTCTATTTCTGTATAGCTGATTGAAAATATAAACCAATACAGGCCCTACTTAAGATGCCCACCAAGCTATTCAGTGACTTCTCTGACCTATTGTCTCTCTTCGTTAATGGCTTTGTAAACGTTTAGTGACTCCTGATAGGAGTCTGCCTGTTATTTATTCCATTTTCAGAAGTTCTCACCTTTGGTTTCCCCAAATCATAGACTTGCTAGAACTCTTGATGGGACACCTGACTCACGTACAAGCCCCATCCCTGACCAATTATTAGTCTTTGCTACTTCATGCAATTTTTCATAAGGAACTGGTGGCATTTAGATCTAGCTATTGTCCATCAGACTCACCGTGCCATCATGCTTTTTACCACTTCATGGAAATAGATACTGGGTGTACTTTTGGATTATGCACAGCTATTATTAATTTATGCCTCTTTAAGAATTGATTATAGGTCAAGAAAGATGAACTCAACAGAGACTACTCTCATCACTCTGGCCCATAAATATTTATACAAAAATAAAGTTAGATTACTGCCCAAAAAATTATAGTTGGGGCAGTCTTTTAACACAGCAATTAATTTCTATATAGATTGTTTTCTGGCAGTCTGTTGTTTTACTTGCTTCTAAATGATCTCCTAAGGATATCTGAGTATACATAATTAAAATTCCCTAATAATAATGTTTATTCAAGTCTTGCAAATTTAGAGCAGCCTGAAAAAGGAACTCTACCTACTAGCTAATCACTGTCAAAAAGAAGGGCTGCCAAAAATTCTGAAACTAAAATTGTTGAATTTATTAGGCAGTGCCATCTTTTAACTTCAAAATAATAAGATAACTCACAAAAATAATAAGATAACTGACAAGCTAGCTTATTTAGTTGGACTGGTATAAAAGGCATAACTTATCCTGGCAACTATTCAGATGGTAGAATTAGTGACTATATGAGTGCTTTATTAAGATTATATTTAGATTAAGGGGGACATTGGCTACATCTAAGTTAAATTTTTTAAAAATAAAGTCATGTCAAATGTACTGTAAAAAATAGGACATTATGGCCTCTACCACCCATCTCTTCCTCTGATTAAATGGCTTAAAAAATGATGATTTTGGAAAACCCTGGCCTCTCCCATAAGCAAAATTTGAGCTCACTCAGAGGGTTAGGATAGCCTTCTCCCTTCTTTGGTTCTTTAATTTGTACACAAAGATGTAAAATAACTCCAGTATCGACCAAGATCTCATTCATTTGGCCCTATTACTCCACTATATTTTCTCCTCTTTTAACTTCATTTTTAATGGATCTATGTAGGATCTTTTGTTCTGTTTTAAATTCTTTATGTGACAGATATTCAGGATATGAGTAAGGTAGGCAAATTCATCTTGCTTAACAATAGGCCTGAACCCTGCTCTGTAATACAGTTTAGTGTTTCTTAAATTCTTGCTGGTGTGTATATTCTCCTCTCTCAACAATTCTTTCCACCATTTCCCCCATGCACCAACACACCAAAGTTGGTCACAACTTCCTAAATATACAAGATTTTTTAAGTTCTGTGGATCAAAGCCAAGGTCTTGTGCACGCTAAGCAAGTGTTCTGTCACACATCTCCAGGCCACATATAGTTCTTCTTTGAGACAAGCCCCTCAACCATTTGTGACTTAGTTTCTTACTCCAAAAGATGGGAATGACACCCACCTTATAGAACTGTGTTAACAATTAGGCACATTTATTCATGAATTGCACAACAAATGTTAGTTGTTATAGTAACAATGATTCCTCCCCCCCCACATGAATCCATGGCTTTACATATATATCCTCTTCTGCCTAAAATACTGTCTTGTTCATCTAGCAAGTTGTATTCATTATTCATGGTGATGCCCTTCCTGATCCCTGTAAGACAATTTAGGAGTCATTCTTCTCTATATTTTAAAAAACACTGATAGACGTTTATTATTGTATGTAATACATTGCACTCAAAAGTCTAATATCTTTATGTGTTTATTTTCCTCACTGTATTGTTAGAGCTGGGGTAACATGGTCTTCTTAAGTATATCTCTACCACTTATCACAGAAGAAATGGAGAGAAGGAAGGAAGAAGAAAGGGGAAGGGAGGAAAAGGGGGTGAAGGAAAAAAAGAAAGGAAAGAAAGAGCAAGTAAACAAATGAATCCAGTCTTTTGGCAGCTCTCCTGGACTCCACCATTCCTGGAAGGTCCCCAGCAGTGGTGCATTGCTCTCCTTTACAAATTCTGTCAGAGCACTGAATAACAGTTCCCAAGTTTATCACTCAGGGCATAAATAACGCTGTTTCTGCAAGATATTAATTCATTCACAGTGACTAATTTGCTTCCTATTTGATAATAATGCCAACTATTGACTAAGGCAAAATCACTCAGCTTGCCAAATCCTCCCTCTGCATCCCCATCACTTATTCAGAAAATAGCTTATGTAGGAAAGAAACAGCTGCTTTTGTAATTGACTCAGTTGAGCCAAAATTTGGTTCTTCAGGAAAAAAAAAGTTGTACTTAGTCATTTAACTTCATTGGTCATGTTTCAGTGGAAACGAAGAAGCAGAAAATAAATAAGGTAAAACAGAACAAGCACATCAATTTTCTTCATCATTTGCTTTCTCTGTGATGATCTCTATCTAGATTTCCTAAGCTGTAAATGGAGGGTACTTATTGATCTAGCCTGTTACACAGGGAATAAGAAATTTAGTTGGAAAAGTAAAATTCAAGTAAAATAGAAAAATTATATCATAAAGAACAACAGTTTTTCTCCCATATTATGATATAGTGCTTACAAATATCCTATTTACGTAATATAACTCTTGAGAGTGACTTAGAATGTCCTACTGTATGAACATGTCAAACTAAAAATGCTGAAGTTTGTAATTTTTTCAGGTATCCTGTGAAATGATCTTACCTGCACAAATGATTGCCAATTTTTTGTATAATGAATGATTTGCTTCCAGACTAAAACGTAGACATGGCTGTTATTTACAAACATGTGCATGGACAGCATCCCTCCCCTGCCCTGCTGCCACACACACCAGCTATTTTCTACAAGTAGAGAGAATGACCATATATAGATTTAAAAGTATAATTTATTCCAACCCAGATTCTTTCCCAAATGAGTCGGTTGTAAGATCCAACCATAGGTGATTCTTTTCAACTTTTGGAACAAATGAAGGCCTCTCAGTCAGGTGTTAAAATTTCTTCATTTCTCATTGTAAGCCTTTTCTACACTTGTCTTGGAACCTCCTATTCAATCACATTACTTACCACTTGAACTTTGCTGTTTCTCTTGCCCAAACTTCTTTTTATCGGTACCGGGGATCGAACTCACGATCGTGTGCTTGCAAGGCAGGCACTTATGCCGCTGAGCTAAATCCCCAGCCCCCTTGCCCAAACTTCTTTAGCTGAATAGAGGGTATGACCAGTCAACTACTTACCCAAGCTAAAAATATAGGAACATAAATTTTGAGCCTTTGAAACTTTTCTTTCACCACTGCTCTCAAGCTGTCACCAAGCCCCCGGGACTACTCCCATAAAGCCTGCCATCTCCATCTACTGGTTCCACTACCTTCCCAAGCACCATTCTAGTTCAATTGGACTACCATAGTGACTCCTATTTAGGCCCTTCTTGCCTCTCCACAATCTAGTTTCCACCAGCAGCAAGAGAAAGCTTTGTTTTTTTTAAAAAAAAAAATCCTGTTGGACCCCTACCTAAAACTCTCTAGTGGTATTTTGTTCTACTTAGAATAAAATTCATATTCTTGTCCTTGTTTCATCAGGTCCATGTGGCTTTCTTTGATTTTACCCTTTATCACTGTGTCATCTCTTTCCATGCACCAGCCACACTGGGTTTTTCTGTATTCTTCTTACACACATCTTCACCTGATAGCACTAACACTGGCTGTTCTTTCTGTAATACCCTTTGCCTTGAACTTTACTTTGCCAATATTTTGTCATTTAATTTTCAGGTTAAATGTCACTGTATTCCCTGGATTCCTAGTATAAAGTAGCTGCTAAGTCACTATCAACATGCCTTGCATAGAACTTATCTGGTATTTCTTTTTTGTTTGTTTTGTTCACAGTATTTGTTCCCTGCTAATTTTTCCACATCAAGAACAGTAATTGGCTGTCAATAAATGTGTCTCACAAATGAACATATCTGGCATTCTCCTCTTTATGACCTGTCCACATACTGTATGGCCTTTCTGATGGAGAACAACAGATGAAACATCAGAGGTGGACTGACTTGCATGACACCAGAAAGGCTATGGAACAGTAAGAGAAAGTTACCAAATAAAGGAGAGTGTTCTTGATGAAGGAGAGTCATAAGATGGTAAGATGAACAAGACCACCAACATCAGTGTGAGAAAATTTGAATCTGATCTAACAAGTTATAGAAGCACCTTGCGAAACCTAGAACAGTATTGAAAGCCAGGGGTTACTCAATAAATAGCTAAAGCCATAAATTAATGAATGAATGTGATATATTCTCTAAAATGCATTGCTTGGCAGTAGTTTTGTAAGACCCAGTAGAGATTTAAAAACTGCAGAATCATTTCTCAAACTATGAACCATGGGTTCTATTTAAGTAACATAAAAATTAAGTTCCTTGTATCTTTCCTAAAACCCAAAACATCATCTAAGAATAGAACCAAGAACATAATGAATTTTTCTTATACATATACTAAAATTTGAGAATAACTTTCCTAGAGGAGATAATGAAACAATGAGAGTCCTAAAGTGGAATCTATATTTGAAGGACTTAAAGAAGTTGCAAGAATTTTATGAAGTACGTTAGGGTCAAAATGACTGTTTCCAACCAGGCAGGCAGAGAGAGAGAGTAACACCAATCATGAATTATTGGTTGAACACAGGAAACTTGTGCATCAGTATGAAAAGGCTTTCTCATTTTAAAAAAGTACTAATAGAGCTACACTTTTTTAAGACAATGCAAAGGTGCATATGAAGGTGAAAATAAGACTAAGCTAATTGTGTTTCCAAAGCCTTGGGGAGTACTGGCCTATAATAAATAGCAAAGGTATTGCCAGTGAATTCCATCGCATGAAGATGCTAAAGGCAAATTAGTCTCATATTTTATTGTCAACAACCTACATTTAAGTCATGTCACTTCTGTTTATTTCTTAGTAGAACTACTCAATGTGTCTCACTAAATAGGTCTTTGTGGAATAGCTTGAATTTGGCATTCTTCCACCCATGAAACAGACATAAGAAAGGATTGGGAGACCTAAGTTCAGGAAAGATCCAAATGCAAATGTCTCTTGTAAATGGTAGCATTTTAGAAAGTTTTTTAGTTTCCCATAGTTCAGCTTTTATTTATAATTCTCAGTCTTTATAGCATCTATACTTAGAACCTTTTTTTTAATGTAAAGATGGGCTGAGGCCAATAAATGCTACTCACAAGAAGAAATCTTTGAAAGTGGAACTATTCTTGGAACATGTGAGTCTCTGTATTTTTGTGTTATGGGGAACCTGACATTTAGAATATCCAATGAATTAAATGCCCAAAAGTTAATTATCCTTTCTCTCCCTGATGAGCAGATATTTAATGTACACTTACAGAATGTTCGTCACAAGACCCCAAATTCCTCTGGTCACTTCACAGATTCTCATATGACAAAAGAAGCAATAGATGGAAGACCAGCTGCTAGCAGTGAGTTTGAGTCACACCTGTGACTAAACTTATGCTGCATTTCTCTGCAACCATTTTGGAGGATTTGGTTTTTTGAGTTTGATGAAAAATTAAAGGCAATATTTTAAAAGATGCAATGTGACAATCTATTCTATGTTCTAAGGTGAGCAAGCTGTAATGACCTCAATTTAAAAAAAAACAGAAAAAAATGAAAATTTATGTTATAAAATTGAAATCATACAATGTTTATATGTGAGTACAATAACTGATTGCTTCATTGTTCTTGTTAATAAAGCTATTAGTTTGTCTTGCCAATGAAACAAATCCAAAAGCTAAGGCAGCAATATCTGATAGTAACAGTTCCCTCACCTCTTCATCTTGCCCCCAATAAGTCTGGTGAAATCGGCACAATGACGAAAAAAATTTCCTCCATAGGTGATCCTTCCTAAAGCATCTTCCTTAAAGGAATTCTAGGTCAAGAAATTGAT
This sequence comes from Hydrochoerus hydrochaeris, assembly GCA_004027455.1. NCBI lineage: Eukaryota > Metazoa > Chordata > Mammalia > Rodentia > Hydrochaeridae > Hydrochoerus > Hydrochoerus hydrochaeris. The sequence goes on from PVLA01004826.1 coordinate 90,564, forward strand.
ACTCACAGAAGAAAAGAGATTGAAGTTTCTGAAGCAAGATAGTAGCTACTACCGAACAAATTCCAATACAAATATTAAGAGAAGGATCCTGAGGTTGATATGCATTCTCTTAATAAGTAATTGTGTCCAACTTTATATTGGCACAATATAATGGTGTTTCACTGACAACTGTTGAAGCCATACTAAGCTTGATCCAGCAGTGAGAGGGCTGTGATCTGATTGCTCTCAAAGACTCACAGATTCTCTCAGCCCCAGAGCAGTAGTTAGTACACAGTCAATAGTTTGTTTTGCTGGTCTTCTCAGGGCTAATGCAATTTAAAAGCTGTCCAGTGGACAGGCAGCAAAAAAACCAGAAAAAAATTCTTCCCACAGGTTTAGAGAACTGGATTTAAATGTTGAGTCAAGTGTTCCAGAAGAGAAATAACTTTTCTATGCCTTGGCTTGTGTAAATTGACTAACTTTAAATATATGAAGACCTCTCCCTTCATTTTAATGCCATAATACTTCCATTATTTTTATCATTTTCTCCATATGGATAAAGATTTCATCATATACTAAAAAGAAAAAAATGTTTCCCTTCTAAAAAAAGACATATTTTTGTGGTTTTCTACTTGTAAAGAACGACAAAACTAAAAGGCATAAATTAGACATTTATATTCTTATTTTTTAGGACTTGGAAAGTTTACCAAGAAAAGGAATAGGGAATAAGAATAACTCCTGAGAGACAAGAAGGACCCAAATGGATTGCCAATGAGCCCAATTTTCAAAGAAAGTTTTATAAAGCAAAATCGCAAGATGGGTATAACATGGGACAAAATTATGATCAACCAATAGGCTTGCAAATGTAGTCACTTAAGTAACATTGATCCAATGGGAAGTAAATCACAAGTGTATGTGGATGACATCATTAACCATAATAAAGAATCTATAGTCTTAGTCTCAGACCTAGTCTTAGTGGGTGGGGAAGGATGGTTTACCCATAATGAGGCAATGCTTTATTTATAAGAGAAATCTCAAAAGAGTGTTACCAAGCTTCCAGTTATCCATTAGGGAAGTATGCAAATCTGACCATTGTGACTTTAATCTTCTTCAGAACTACCTCCAGTCATGGATTTGATGTGTTCTTATCTTCTGCACTGACTCCTTTGAGGACCTAATGCTGTCTGATTGACTGTATTTCCACCTAACCTACCTGTCTCTAATATTCCTCCCTCTGAAAAGGTACCTCTCAGTGCCATGAGAGCACAACCGATGAAGACCATTCTGGCTATTTCTTGCTAATGAGGGTTGTGATCAGCATAGTTGTGATCAGCAGTCAGAGATACTCCACAGAATGTCTCTCTACAGGCTTTCAAAAGATTCCAGATATTCTTATCTTGGGTAGGTGTAAGCCTCCTTTCAATGATCTCAGTGGGGCCTCCAAATGACACAGGAACACTAAATGATATAGGGGAAATACATGTAATTACCAACCTGCTACAAGTCCAATATGACAAGTTTGTGATCCCTGAAATTGAAGAATGAATTTTAAGGGACCATAGAATTTAATGGTATTAAAATTTACTGGGAGAAAAGGAATGGGGAATATGTCCTGAGAGAAAGGACAGATCTCAAATGGAATGCCCTAGATTCCTAATTTAATGCAAGATTAGTGATATTTAATTTGGATCAAGTTTGGTCTTAAAACCATGACAACTTGTAACCAAAGGTATATTTTTGTTTTGGAAATAAAATATTTACAGACCTTGTATGAATACTAGATAGCATTTTAATTATTTAGCAAAGTGTTAATAACCAATTAATTTCACATATGAGTGAATTAAAAATATTCTTAAGAAGCTGACCGCTGCCTTCCCTGCTGCTGGGATCCAGGTGAACAGCACAGGGAGACCCAGAGACCAATCCCTCCTTTTCTACTGCCATGACTGAAGTGAACTGCATGGGAAGACCCAGAGACCGGTGGTGCCACACAGTAGGAACTCCAGCTGGCGTACACAGGATGAAGAGGAAGGGCAAACACTTTCAAACTGTCAGAAGCAGCAGTAACAATGTAAGCCATCAGGTGGTAAGAGAGGAGCCAACACTAGGATTGATGACAAAAACACGGAATAGAAGCAGGTGGGGCTGCGCCCCCAGCTTTATTTTTTTCTTTTCTCTTTTTCTTTCTCTTCTGTTGTGTCCTATTTTGTTTTTGTTTCTATATGTTTGCTTGTTTTCAGGGGGTGTGGTTATTTTTGTTTCCTGTATTTCTTTTTCTTTATCTTTTTTCTCTTTTCTCTCTCTCAATTAGATCTCTAACCTTTCTTTTTGTTTCATTCTACTCTTTCTCTATATCATCAATTATCTCACTTGATGGTATGTCAGTAAACAGTGTCTCTTCTCTTCCTGGTTCACTTCAATTCTCCCAGGATTTCCCTTCCAATCCTTCTCTCTTGTGTCCTACAATTACTCAAAATTTGGATGATCATCCTAACTCCCTAATCCTTTTGCAAATATATTTAACCTCATTCATCCCTTCAACCTACCACCTATCCGTCTTAACTCCCCCCCACACACAACAGGGTAAATTCACTCTATTAAGTGGAAAATCATTGCATACAAGTTCCTAGTATAAGTTCCTAGAATTTGCTCCTATGACTATAGCTATTAGGCTAATAGTGACCACATTTTATCACTAGCCAGGCTGTGCTTATTGTTAATTGTACCACTTCAACCAAGATGTTATATCTGTTATAACCAGTTTTTCTCCCCTGAATCACAACACTATAATTGTAAGGGAGTCATAACCATTACTACACTCCAGTATCAAAGGAATTGGCCCTGAGTCAAATAGATAGCAACTTCACATTTTTAATATATTGGGAAGGTAGGTTCTTGGGATAGATTTAAAGACTAAGAACCACCTATATCTAGAAGACATGCTAAGGAACACACATTTCTTGGGGAAGCCTCAACCCCAGGGATAAAGCTATCTAATTAAGAAATCTAAGCATCAACACAGAAAACAAAGTAAAATAAAAATAGAAATAGAAAATGACAAGATGAAGAAGCAAAATGTAACTGCAAATGTCCAGCATACCCAGGATAGAGCCCAAAGATATAGAGGAAATCAGGAGCCAATCACTGAAATTCTCTAGCATGATAGTAGCAGAAGTGAAAACAATTGGAAGTATGTTGTTGGCTCTTGTTTTTTTTATCTATTCTTCCAGTATTTTTCTTTGATTTGCTGTGTTGAGACCACTTACTTTGATGCTTATAAATGCTATGTATTGGCTAATCTTTTTCATGTTATTTTCCTGTTGTTGGTTCATTGGCATTCGCCTCTGTTTAATTGCTTTTTCTGACTGGTGACTTCTTTCTTTGTTATCTTTTTCTAATATACCCTTCAGAGCATACTTTAGGTCTGGTTGTGTGGTCACAAATTTCTTCAATTGTTTTTTGTCATGGACACATCTTATTTCTCCTTTGATTTTTTTGTTTTGCTTTGTTTTTTGATTCCAGGAATTGAAGTTGGGTCTTTCCACTTGCTTGTGCTGCTGAGCTATATCCCTGACCTTCTTCATTGATTTTGAAACACAGTTTTGCAGAGTACATCAACCTGGGTTGAAGACTGTTTTCTTCTAGGGCTTGAAATACCTTACTCTACACTCTCCTTGATTAGAGGGTTTGTGATGAGAAGTCTGCTGTGATTCTGATGGACTTTCCTTCATAGTTGATATTTCTCCTAGTTGCTTTTAGTATTTTATTCTTGTGTTAAATTCTTGAATTTTGGTTATTATATGCCTTAGTGTGGATTTATTTTGTCATGATTATTTGGACTTCTTTATGATTCATTTATTTGTATGTCAAATTCTTTATCCATGTTTGGAAGTTTTCTTCCATTATTTCTTTTCTTTTTACTTTAAAGACTATAAAACAAATCAAAGCAAACCATTGTAAGTGATACAGGATTTCAAAACATTACAAAATCAATAATAGTTCCCATAATGCCTTCTGATGTTTTCAAAATAGTTGTAGATAACTTTGGACATAGTAAAAATCAAACAGAACAGAATAGAATACAAACAATAAATATAAGACAATGAATATAATAAAGAACTTCAATAAAAAGTCAATAGTAAATCCAAAATTGCTACCATAATATATCTCACTATCTTTGAAATAGCTGCTCTTGTCACTGGATTTAACATAATCAAACAAAACAAAAGAGAACAAAACCCAACCCAACAAAACAATAGAAATGATGTAGGACTTCAAAACAAGACTATAGGGAATCAATAATAGCTGCAACTCTCAAAAGAAGATTCCCCCCTAGATGTCACACTGGGTACCAGTATCCTCTGAACCTATGAACAGACCACTGGCCCAAAACCTGCAATGTTAGTGAAACACCAAAGCACCACAGGTATCCAATTGCATTTCACCTCGATAGCTATCATCACAGCCAATAAGATGCACCCATAACAAAGAACAATTGAAGAAATTTGTGAACACAAAACCAGACCTGAAGTATGCTTCTTTAAGGGAAAACTCCAAAAAGAGATAAAAATTGTAAATATACATGCAGCAAACACAAGTGTACCCAACTACATAAAACGAATATAAACAGACATGAAAAGCCAAATGAGCACTACACACTTGAAGTTGGAGACCTTAGTACTCCACTGTCAGAAATGGATGAATCAAATAGAAAATATATCAAAAAAGAAATATCAGAATTAAACAAACCTATAAACAAATGGACCTGGTAGACTTCTTCAGTGTTTCATTCCAAAACATCAGAATATGTAATCTCCTCAGCTGCTCATGGGACAAAATCACATATTGGCTCCCCAAAATAAATGGATCATATACTAGCCCATAAAAATGTTTAAGTAAATATAAAGGAGTTGAAATCATCCCATGCTATTTGACCATAGCACTAAGAAACTGGAAATCAACAACAAAAAAATCACCAAAACTACATAAATGCATGGAAATTAAACATATTTATGAACAACCAATGGGTAACTGAGGAAATTAAAGAAAAAAATTAAGTAGTATATACAGTTAAATGGTAATACCAACACACTATACTAAAACTTAAGGAATGCAATGAAAGCAGTTCTGAATGAAATTCATAGCAATGAAATCTCAAATGAGAGCTAAAATGAACAACTGAGGGTTCAACTTCTAGAAAAAAACAAGCCACACCTAAAACTCATATGAGGGAGAAAACTATAAATATAATAGCAGAAATTAATGCAATTGAAACTAAGAAAACATTACAAACAATCCATGAATAAAAAGTTAGCATTATGAAAGAATAAATAAAAGTGATGAGACATTAGTCAACCTCATCAAAAAGAAAAAGGAAAAGCACAAATTCAAGCAATTAGAAATGAAAAGTAGAAAATTTCAATGGATCCTATGAAAATCCAGAAGATTTTCAGTACCTACCACAAGAACCTATATTCTAGTAAGATGAAAAACACAGATGAAATGGACAGATTTCTAGACACAGTTGAACTATCAAAACTAAATCAGCCAATGAAATTGAACATATAATTTTAAAACTACTAACAAAGGAAGACCCAGGTCCTGATGAATTTACTCCTCAATTATATAAAAAATTAAGAGAAGAATTAATGTCACTAATGCTGAAACTTTAAAAAAATACAAAGGGAAGCAATACTTCCATAATCATTACTGGAAACAAGTATTACTCTCATTCTAAACATAGATGCAAAAATCCTCAGGACACTAGTGAACAAATGAAACAAGCTATCAAGAAAATTATGTGTCATGACCAAGTAGGATTAATCCAAGGCATATAGAGGTGGTTCAACATATACAAATCAATAAATGTGATACACTATATTAATGGAGCCAAAGACAAAAATCACTGATTATCTTCATAGAGAAAAAGCATTTCACAGAGTCCAAAAACCATTCATGATAAAAACCCTACTGAAAACCAGAATAGATTATCTCTACCACAATCTGACAAAAATCACTGATGACAAACAACTACCATCAGACTAAATGGAAAAAAGCTAAAAACTCTCAATCTAAACTTAGGAACAAAACAAGGATGTCCACTATCAGCACTGCTGTTTGCTTTAAATTTTTTATTTTTAAATGAAAAAAAGAGTGAAAACAATGATATAGAATTTCAAAAAAATAGATTAACAATGATTAATATTGCATATTGTTATCTTCAAAGTACTTGCTCAGATTACAAGACATAGGCGTGAAAGCACAAACTGTTCTTTTCTATGAGCTAACAGAGATTAGTAGTATAATTACCTATACAATGGTAATTATATACCATACATGCATATATACATACAGTTTTTCCTTCTTGCTTTTCTCTTTTCCTCCATCCAGTTGTTCTTTATTTTGAGAATTTTCTTCCCCTTTCACTTTCACAATATCTAGTGTACATTTTTTTATCTTAATCTTCCAGTATTTTATGTTACAGAGACAATATGATATTGACACATATGAGTCTAATTTATTTCACTTGTACATATGGTCTCAAGTTGCATCTATTTGCCTGTAAAAGCCTTGAGTCTATCCTTCTTTACAGCTGAGTAATATTCCACTGTATAAAAACGCCACATCTTTATCTGTTCCTCTGTTGATGGACATTTGGGTTGTTTCCAAGATTGAGCTATTAAAAATTGTTCTTCTAGAAAGATGGGTACACATATATCACTGTGGTATGATGTTTTCAAATCTTTGAGAATACCTGAATGGGAATAGCTGGATTGAATGAGACCTCCAATTCTAGTCTTTGGGGGAATTTCCACACTGATTTCACAGTAGTCATAGCAGTCTACCCTCCTATCAATAGTGGAAAAGGCTTCTTTTGCCCCACAGTTCCACCAGCATACTTTTTGTTGATTTTATGATGATAGCCATTCTTTCTGGAGCAAGATGGAATCTCAGTGTTATTTTAATTTGCATTTCTCCAATAACCGGTGAAGTTGAACATTTTTTCATATATTTATTTGTCATTTGCATTTCTTCATCTAGGAAGCACATATTAATCTCAGATGCCCATTTCTGTATTTGAGTCTTTGAATTTGGGGGCCCTGATTTTTTTCAGTTCTTCATATTTTATAGGTAGAAATGCTTCATCTGAGGGACAGTTTTTTAATTTTTTTCTCATTCTGTTTCTCTTCTTCATTTTCATTCATTTTCTCATTCTGCTTTTCTTTTAACTTTATTGGTGGTTACTTTTCATGTGCAAATTTTTTAATAAGATAAGATCTCAGCTGTTGATTCTTTGAAGTACTGCCCATGCAGTTTGGTTTCTGCTCATGATTTTACTGCCTACCACTATGTCTTTGAAATTTCTACCTACTTTATCTTCCAGTACATTTAGTGTGTCTGTCATAGTATTTACATCTTTGATCCATTTTGACTTTATTTTAGTTCTTGGTGAAAGGCATTGTCTAGTTTAAGTCTCTGGCATGTGGTAAGCCAGTTTTTTCAGCACCATTTATTAAAGATGGTATCTTTCTTCCAGTGGACGTGTTTGGACCCTTTGTCAAAGATAAGTTAGCTGAATGCATTTGTAGTTACATCTGTATCTTGTATTCTGTTCCACTGATCCTCAGGCATGTTTGTTTGTCTGTCTGTCTGTTTGTTTGTTTTTGCCAGAACCATCCTTACATTCCTAGGATGAATCCCACTTGGTTGTGGTGTATAATCTTCTTGATGATTTGCTGCATTCTGTTTCCCAGAATTTTATTGAGGATTTTTGCATTCAAGTTCACTAGGGAGATTAGCCTGTAATTCTCTTTTTCAGTTGGGTCTTTTTCTGGTTTTGTTATCAAGCTAATACTTACTTCCAGGAATGACTTAGGGAGAAGTGCTTCCCTTTCAGTATAATTAGAGTTTTACTACTATTGGTGTTAAATCTTCTCTAAATTCCTTGTAGACTTCAGCTGTGAATTCATCAGGACCTGGGCATTTCTTTGTTGGTAAGTTTTTAATAATATTTTCAATTTTTTGACTGATATTGAGTTATTCAGAAATTTTATATCTTCTTGATCCAGATTTGGAGATTTTTTAAAGTAGGAACTGACGATCTTCTGAATTTCCACAGGATCGGTGGTAATTTCACCCTTCTCATTTATTGCATGAATCTGAGCAGTTTTTCCCTTTTTTTGATAAGGTTGGATAGGGGTTTATCAATGTTATTTATTCTTTTAAAGAACCAACTCTTCAATTCATTATTTGTATTGTTTTGTTAGTCAGAAATTGAATTAATTTCTGCTCTGATGTTTATAACTTTCTCTCTTGTATGAGCTTTGGTCTTGACTTGCTCTTCTTTTTCTAGAAGCTTGGGATGCAGGATTAGTTTGCTTATTTTTGCTAATTTTTCTGTTTTCCTGATGCAAGAATTTATTGCTGCATGTTTCTCTCATAGGACTACTTTCATTGCATCCCACATGTTCCAGTATATACTATTTGCATTTTGATTTAACTGTATATATTATTTAATTTCTTCTCTAATTTTATCTGTGATCCATTGGTTTTTCATGGGAGTGTTATTTGATTTCCATATGCTTATGTAGTTTTTGTAGTTTCTTTTGCCATTAATTTCCAATTGCAGTGCACTATTGCCAGATAATATGCATGGGATGGTTTCAGTTAGTTTACACTTACTTAAGCATGTTCTGTGGGCTAAATGTGACCTGTTTTAGAGAATGCCCATGTTCAGCTGACAAGAATGTGTAGTCTGATGTTGTTGGTGGAACACTCTGCAAATGTCTACTAAGTTCATTTGGGTTCACCAGTTGGGTTCAGTTCTGGTTTTTTTGTTTGGGGAGGGTTTGTTGTTATTGTTGTTGATTTTTTTTGTCTAGTTGATCTATCTCTGTGTGACAGTGGGGTGTTATGGCTCCCTGTTATCATTGTGTCATTGCTTATTTGATTGTTCATGTTTATTAATGGTTGTTTTATATAGTTAGGTGCTCTCACATTTGGTGCATATATGTTTATGATTGTCATCTCTTCCTCTTGAAGTTTTTCTCTAACAAGTATGTAGTGACTTTCTCTGTCTCTTTTGATTGCTTTTGGCTTGAGTTCACATGGCTTGCAAATTTTTTCTGGGTTCTTGTTTCATGGGGTATGGTTTTCCATCCCAAGACATTCACACTGTATTTCTTCTTGAATTAAATGAGTTTCTTGTTTGCAGCATATTGTTGGAATTTATTTATTGTTCCCCTCTCTCAGTCTGTTTCTTTTGATTGGTGAATGAGCTTATTTACATTGATGGTCATAACTGATATGTATTGGCTTATCTTTGTCATGTTACCTTCCTGCTCTTGTTTCCCTTCTTTGTCCCTCTGTTTAAGTGCTTTCCCTTTTTGGTGGTTTCTTTCTGTTGAAGTTTGTGGAATTGTGGTCATTTTTATCTCTTTCTGGAATATTTTTCAGTACCCTTCATAGTGTTTGTTTGGTGGTCATGAATTTCTTCAGTTGTTCTTTGTCATCGAAATATCTTATTTCTCCATTAATTTTGAAAGATGTTTGTGACAGAGCTTCTGGGGAGATGGCAGAACAGTAGGCAGCAGAGTAAGCAGCTTCTCTGAGAGACACAGCCCAGGAATATAGCATCATGGGAACATAAGAAGGATGAAAGCAGCTTCCCTGGGCCCAGAAAGAATCTAAAGTGAGAATTGAGGTACACAGAGAGAGTGAAAAGAAAAACTTAAAGAAAAAGGCAGGAGCTGGTGATGCCTTCACCCACTGTGTGAGAGGAGCTGTTGGAACCTGGGGTGCATCGTCACAGTGACATTGGCAGCTGGTGACCCCAGAGACCTCTGCAAAGAGATACCGTGGTGAAGGGGAGCAGCAGATGCAGAGGACGGCACTGGCTGGCAGTGAGTGCAGAGGACTCAGTCCACTCACAGGAGAGAGTGACTGGCTGAGAGTCATTTTGGAGTCTGGCCTGATAAGCCCAGAATCAGAGCTGCTTCCAGCTTCCTCCAGCTTCCTCTAGCTGGGTGCAGACCACTGGAAATTGCTCAGGTTGAGCCCTGCCCACTCATGCATTCCAGCTCCATCGTGGAGGTTACCCACTGGTAGCCAGCTCAGTCTGGAGGCAGCAGCTGGCCCTGTCCCTGTGTACAGTCCAGATGCCATTATAAAGGATCCTCATGAGTGACCAGCCCAAGTCAGCAGGCAGCAGCCAACCCTGCCCCTGTGCACACTCCAACAGTCATCATGGGGACCCCCTGCCAGTGTCCAGCTAGGAGGCAGCAGCCAGCCCCACCTCTATGCACACTCCACCGGCCATTGGGGAGCCACCTCAGACAGCCCTGCACCAGTGCACCCAATGGCCACATTCGATACCTGTAGCCAGCACTGACTAGAAGAACCAAACAGTCTCACTTCAGAGAAATTTCAGCCAATTCAGGGAGTGCCGGGGGCCCCACTACCTACTTGTCTGGAAGAATTCAGGAATATGTCAAGAGAAAGAAGCAAAAGGCTGTCTTTGGCCTCCAATCCAAGCAGAGCAAGTCCAGGAGATGTAAACATGGATGAGATCAGGAGTTGCACACCTGAAATTTCTGAAGTGATGGCAACTGAAGAAAAGAAGAAACTTCATGGGGCTGAAAAGAAATTACAACAGAGATACTCTCTCAGGTAAAAAAAGAAATGGAAAATATAATAAAAGAATTGATAAGCACCTCTAAAGAAGACATAGATAAAACAAATGGAGGAGCATAGGGAAATGAGGGAAATTTGAATGAACAATATAAAAAAGATTTAGAATCCATGAAACAGATTGAAAAAGATATCCAGGAAATTAAAAATTTCATTGAAAGCTGGAAGAACCACTTGAAAGAAACTGAAGATAGATTTTCAAACCTTGAAGATAGGTTTGCAGCTTGTGATTGCAAAAGGAAAGATCTCTTAAAAATAACAAGGAACCAGAAAAAGCAGAAGAGGAGGATCACTGAGCAAAGCAGACAATTGAATGGAGGAGAAAAGTAGGCAGCCAATGGCAAGGAAATAGAAGTGCACATTGGTCATAACCATTAATTTAGATGGCCTCAATTCACAAATAAATGAAGCACACACAGAGTGGATCAGGAGACAGGATCCATCAATATGCTTTATGCAAGAAACATATTTAACCCTATAGAGGGGTTCATAGACTGAAAGTAAAAGGACAGAGAAGACTGTTCTACGTGAGGGGAAACCAAAAAGAAGTGGAGGTATCTTGCTTGTCAGCTGCAGAGTGGATAAGAAAGACATGGCATTTTTATACAATGGGAAGCTACTCAGCTATAAAGATTAACTCAAGGCTCTTGTAGGTAAATGGACACAACTTGAGATCATACTTATGGGTGAAATGGTTCAGAGTCACATGGGTGAATATTGTGCTATCTCCTTAGTATAAAAAACTGAAGGAGTTAGTGGAATCAAAAATACACAGTACTTATGATAAAAGTGAAAGGGGAGGAAGTGTCTAAAAAAAGAGAAGGCAGTGGCCATTGTTAATCTGTTATCATGATTTGAATAAAACCTGAATTGTTTTCATTACTCTGTTTAGTTTGATTTTATTCTGTTCTGTTTAGTCTAATTTTATTATATATGATGGCATGGGCAGCTATTTCAAAGATAACAAAATATATTATGGTAGCCATTATTGATTTCCCATTATCTTATTTGAAACTCTGTATTGCGTTCATTGTTTTGATTTGATTGATTTTATTTTTTGTTTGATTCTATTATTTCTGATGGTATAGGCAACTACTTTGAAGACAAGAAGAGGTATTATGGTAGTCACTGTTGTTTTACCATTATCTTGTTTTGAAATCCTGTATTGTTCCCATTGTTTTGTTTTTGTTGGTTTTATTCTGTACTATTTTGTTTGATTTTATTATGCCTGATGGAATGGGTAGTTATTTTGAAGATAAGAGGCATTATAGTAGCCATTATTGATTTCCTTTTATCTTGTTTTGAAGCCATGTACCATGTTCATTGTTTTGTTTTGATTTACTCTATTCTGTTTTGTTTCATTTCATTTTATTCTCTTCAAAAAAAAACTCATATGTTTGTAGGGTACATCAATCTGAGTTGGAAGTTGTTTTCTTTCAGGACTTGAAATTCTTTACTCCAAGCTCTTCTTCACTTGAAGGTTTGTGTTAAGAAGTTGGCCATAATTCTGATGGGTTTTCCTTTATAGGTGATCTGTTTCTTTTCTCTGACAACTTTTAACATTATGTTTTTATGCTGAATTTCTGGGATATTAGTAACTATATGTCTGAGAGTAGATTTATTTTAGTTATGGCTAATCGAAGTTCTATATGTCTCACTTATGTTTATGTCAGATTATTTTCTCAAGCTTGGTAAACATTCTGTTATTGCTTCTGCGAATAGTCTTTATGTCTTTTGTGTTGACACTTGGTTTTCATTGACACCTATCAATCTTACATTGTTTTTCATTGCATCATCTTACAATTGTTGAATTGTTATTTCTGGGTTCCTTGTTATTTTTAGGAGCTCCTTCCTTTTATGACCACTAGCTGTAATGCTGTCTTCAAGGTCAGAAAGTCTATCTTCAGTTTTGTTCAAGTGGTTTTGCTAGCTTTCAATTAATTTTTAATTTCCAAGTTACCTCTTTGCCTCTGTTTCATGCATTGTAATGCTTTCCTACATTGCTGATTCAAAGTTTTTGTGATTTTTTTATTTTACTCTATTTTTATCTGTGTTTTTAGATATGCTCAGCAATTCTATTATTATGATTGTCATTTCTTTTTTTACCTAGATATTATTGCTGATCTGATTTCCTTTACAGCCTCATGGAGTTGTTTCTTTATTTGCTATCATTTTAGAAATTTCTGGTTTTCAACTTCCATGTTCTTCTATGTCTGTGTCTCCTGGACTTGTTTATGGTGAGCTAGAACTCTGAGACTGCATTTTTCTCCTTCATCTAGACATTCTCCTGGGTTCCTCCTGACAAGCTGCTTGTAGGATACCAAGTGCTTCCCAGTCTTGCTGCCCATTTCCTGGTGGGGGTCAATGGCTTGGGTACTGGGGTTTCTCTAAAACAAGGTCTGGGGTGACAAGAGGTGATGGTGGGGCTTCTGACCTCCTATGGCTCACCAGTGATCCCATGATAGTGGAGACACATTGGATGGGCTTCTGTGGACCTACATGGCTCACTGAACTCCCCCAGAAGGCAGAGGAGCTTTGGGCTGGGCAGGGCTTCTCACAACCAGTGCAGCTAACTAGTACTCCTTTGTTGGAGGTGCACTGCACAGGGCTTCTTACAGATAGCACACATCACCCCAGCACCCCTGTTGGCTGATGCACACACTGCACTGGGCTGGATGGGTTTTCTCGAGGCTTTTCTTAATGGTGGAGGGGTACTATGCTAAGCTGGGTGAGGCTTCACTAGGCCCATGCTACTGTCTGGGCCTCCCCTGATGATGGGTCACTGCTGTTCAATATACTTCTAATTGCTCCATTAGTTGGAACAATTAGAAAAGAGTAAGAAATAAAGGAACAAGGATAGGAAGAGTAGACATTAATTATTTTCAGATGAGATGATACTGTACATAGACCTCAAAAAATCTGCCAAAAGACTTACACATTTAATAACCAAATTTAGCAGTGTAGCTGGACACAAAATCAATACTTAAAAATCAATAGCATTCCTATAGACAAGAAACAGAGTCATAGAGAAATTTAGGAAACCACATACTTTTCAACAGCATACAAAAATATGAAATACTTAGAAATAAATCTAACAAATGAAATAAAAATCTATACATTGAAAATTTCAGTACTCTGAAAAAGAATGTCAAAGAAAGTTTCAGAAAATGGAAATATATCCCTTGAATAGGAAATATGTCATAGATAGGACGAATAAACATTATAAAATGGTGATACTTCCAAAACTGTTAGACAGGTTTAATAAAATTTCAATCAAAATAACATTACCATACCTCATAGAATTACAGGAAACATTCCTAAAATTCATTTGGAGCCCAAAGAGGCCTAGAATAGCCAAAGTAATACTGAATAACAAAGGCAAGTCAGGAATCATCACAATCCCTGACTTGAAATTATACTACAACCTACTGTGATGAAACAGCATGGTACTAGCAAAATATACAAAACAAAAACAGACTTGAGGATCAGTGAGTGGAAAAGAAGATGAAGATACAACTCCAAGCACTCAGTCACCTTATTTTTGACAAAGAAGCCAAACATATCTGCTTGAAGAAAGATAGACTCTTCAATAAATTATGCAGGAAAAACTGGTTTTCCACATGCTGAAGAGTAAAACTAGACACATGCCTATCACTATGCACTAAACTAAAGTGAAAATGGATCAAAGATCTAAATATTAAAACAGAAACATTAAATCTAGCAAGAGAAAAATAGGTAATAATATTGAAGACACAGGTGTAAGTAGAAACTATGCAGAAAACCCAGACCACAGGGAAAATACTATAAAGAATGAACAAATGAGACCTCACCCTATTAAAAAGCTTTTGCACAACAAACTAAACCACCAAAAGAATGAAAAGACAACTCACAGATTAGAAAAAAATTACAGTCGGTTGTCCCTCAGACAAGGGATTTTTGCTTAAAACATACACAGAGTCGAAGAAAATCAGGCCCCCTAATTTCAAAGACCCAATCCAAAAATAGGCATCTGAAATGAGTACACATTCTCAGATGAAGAAATACAAACAGCAAATAAATATTTGAAAATGTGTTCAACATCAGTGGCCATTCAAGAGATGTAAATTAAAACAACACTGAGATTCATCTCACTCCAGAAAGAATGTTTATTATAAAAAAAAAAATCAACCAATAGAAAATACTGGAGGGACTGTGAGAAAATAGAAACCCTTCTCCACCACTGGTGGGAGTGTAGAATGGTGCAACCACTGTGGAAATCAGCGTGGAGATTCCTCAAAAAACTAGGATTAGAGGTTCCTTATGACCTAGCTATTCCCCTTCTGGGTATCTTATGAGAAGAATTAAAAACATCATACCACAGCAATATATGCATACCCATGTTTATAGCAGCACAATTTGTAACAGCTAAATCTTGGAAACAACCCACATGCCCATCAAATGAGGAATGGATAAAAAAAAAAAGAGGTTCTGCTTTCAAGCAATGGAGTACTGCTCTGCCACAAAGAAGGATAAACGTGAGGCCTTTATAGGTAAATGGGGGCAACTTGAGACCATACTCATAAGTGAAATATATCAGGCCAATACATGTAAACATTGCATTGTCTCATTAGTGTGAGAGGCTAAACAAGTAAATAAGATCCAAAATGTACAATAGAAATTGTAAATTGGGAAGAAATTGTTTAAAAGAAAAGAAAAACTAATAAGGGAAAGTAATAAAGAGAAAAAGAAAAATATATATATATATATATATATATATAATCTGAAGACTGTTAAGATAGTTTTATAGCTAGTTTCTCTTAGTTCATTGAAAAGAAAGAACTCTGCTACTATTGTTTGGAAAAGATTTCATGCCTACATTTTGTACTCCGAATAACTACTATGCAGACAATACACAATGTAATGATTATTGTTATTGTCCTAATAGCCTATTTTGAATCTCTGCTTTACTGTCATTTTTACTTTCTTTCTTTAAAAGAAAAAACTTCAGGATTTAACTATCCTGAATCTTTTGTGCTGTCATTACTTTATCAGGACGATTATTCTATAATTACTTGGAAATAAATAGCTCCTAACTTTGCTGCATGTGTTGTTCTCTTTCTGACAATATCTAATCAGATATGTTTAGAAAGTAATAATTTAAAATATATTTCACTTCCATTGTCAACAATCATAAAATTTTTTGCAGAAATAATATCTCTTAACTTTGCTTTATGTGTTGTCCTCTTTCTGACAATATCTAATCATATATTTAGAAAGCAAGAATTTAAAATACATTTAATTTTGTAGTCAACAATTATAAAATTCTTTTTTGCAGAAGACTGTAATGCTTTTCATAAGGCATTAGAGAGTGTTACACCAGAGACATAAATATGAGAGGAATAAGGCATTTTTAATAATATATTTTAAAAACAATTAATCGTGAGTCATTTCTTAAAGTCCATCTTCTATGACAGGAAAATTGAGAGTAATTAAGAGAAACATGTCTGTTACTAAGTATTTCAAATCTAGTACTTTTAGCTCTAAGTAAAGAATTATTTAATCACAGTTCACAGTTCAGACATCCCCAATTCATGAACATCCACCTTGCAAACATTAAAAACTTATTAGAAAAGCATGCTCGCCTCACCCAGCTGCAACAAACCTAAATTGGTGCCAGTTGTGGAAATTTCCTAAATGTTCTCTCTTCTTTACCTCTGCCATTCTTTTTCTTCAAGAAAATGGCATGCAAACCAGGTACAGGAAGGTGGCAGGCTTCTCTATTAGAAATCCCAGCACCATCACTGAATCCTTTCCATTATGAAAGCTTCCTATGTTAAAAATCAAAGAACATTAAAAAGAGGTTACAAAATTTTTTACCATATTTTTAAAATTCAGTGTTGACTATGAAGCTCCACAATGGTGTTGACCGCTTTCGTAAAAGACCACATCACAAGTTTAAATTTGAAGTCCTTCTCAAAAACTAGTATAGGCCATATGGCTCTACTGAGTCTCTATAATTAGCCTTTGATATATTCCCTTGCACTTTCCTAACAAATTTCTCTGCCACTGTATTTCACATTTGCTGTCTATCCTCCCATTGGAGCCACAGTGATCTTTCTGTCTGATCATATTCTTGCCTTGCTTAATAAAGTCACCCCATCTTTCTAATACTCTACAGGCATAAGCGGTTCTCAAGGCCTCCCTTGCACCAGCTTTGGTCTGCTCCTCCTGTCCTGTGCAACCTCTGCACTCCAAATGCTTTCATCAGTGCATACTATTCCCTGAAGAGGAACTGTCTTCACTCTATGTCTGTTTACAAATACCTCTGTAAAATAAATAAATAAATAAAATAAAGGACCTCTGTAAAAAATTCACAAGCCTTCCCTGACTCCCACTAGAGGTTCTGTCCGCTTTCCTTCTGGCTCCACTAGGCCCAGTTTGCAATTTTTATTATCTTTATAATTAAGGACTGTTGCAATTACTGTTATGAGTTTTCCACCCTATATTACAGTGGAGGTTTCTGGAGGGCAGGGATATGTGTTCATCTAAATTGATCCTTTTTTTTTTTTTTTTTTTGGTACCGGGGATCAAACTCACGACCTCGTGCTTGCCAGGCAGGCACTTGAGCCACTGAGCTAAATCCCCAGCCCATGTGTTCATCTAAATTTGTTTCTTCTTCATCTGGGGCACAGAGAGTGCTAGATGAATGTGTTTTACATCATTTTTTTCTTTATCATTCACTTCACCTGATTTTCCTTCATTTGTTTCTCTTCAGCATCTCATTTCTTAATTTTAAAATATTAGTGTAATCTTGAATAATAAGCATTAAAATAGTGTCATTCAAGTATTTGATAATGAATAGAACTATGTTTTGAAGGACAGTGGTGCATAATATTTAATAAACCATCAGCTTAAATTCCTTAAGAATGTAAGCCTCCTTGTGATGACCTCAGTACATCTCTGTATCTTCTTTTACTTAAAACTATTTCCCTTTGGAAACTGAGAGACAAGAAAATTTTAATTTTGTGATTTCTCTCTTTGGTTTTATTGCTGCAGTATTTTTTCCTGATTCTCACTCGTTCATAACAGCATTTTTTATGTAATAGCGTTTTATTTGGAGACATGCACTTTAAACTCTGAAGTAGCTATTTCAAGTAATAATTACCCACTTGTGAATAATGGTGGAAATTTCTCATGGATATAGCAAGAATCACTTACCATGTATCAAGAGAAATCCGGTGCCACCCTTGGACCTTGTACCCACCACTCTACCGGGCACTTCCTGCATGACCCGCGCCAGCCTGGAGGAACCTCGCGCCACCGCCCTCAGACCTTGAATCACCCCACTGGGCTTCCTTGGTTACCCATGCGGGCCCAGAGCAAGGCCGCGCCAACCACCACTGCACTGGGCAACCCTCCCCGTCTCCTAGACCCAGTACTTGATCTTTTTTTTTTTAAATTTTATTTAAAGAGGAGAAAAGCAAAACAGAAAAAGAGGTAGAAACAATACAGAATTGCAGAAAAAAAAAACAGTAAGAAATTACTAGTTGATAAATTACATACTGTCTTCTTAGACATAGTTGTTCAAGTTACAAAGTTAAAGCATATAGAGTGGACATTCAAGCAGTGAGGCTGCAAAGAAGTTCAGTGATCCAATAACAACTTAGCAACATGGTTATCAATCCTACACACTTAAACATAAATGCAGTTATATCCTTTAGAGTACTTTCTGTTCCTCCTTTTACTTTAAAAAAGTTTTTTTATTCAGAGAGAAACAAAAGCATGTAAAGGGTAGAGATAATACAGAATTTCAAAAAAAAAAAAAAGATAAACAATAAGAAAAGTACTTGATCTTTGGCTCCCACTCCTCCTCCCAGAACCTTGAACTGCAGTGGATTAACTGTGTTGAGTTGAAGGGAGACTCGGTGACCTCTCACCCAAACAGAAGACCTCAGCAGGCTCCAATCACTATGCTCCTGTGCTTGTCCTGGCATTCTTCCTAAACTTCAAGAACCAGTTGAAGTTACAGCATCACTAAGTGTATGAGATCACCACCAAGCTCTCTCACATCCACCTTCTTCACTGCCTGAAGTCCTGTATTAGGGCACTTTCCAATGTTTTTGAGAAGATTTGTCATTAAATCAAGGTTTGGAAAGGCTAGAATGCATTGGCATGGCAGTTTTCCTTTTTTAACTTGTTAATTTTTTCCCTGACTTTTCACATTCAAAATTTTTCTAAGGATGCAGCTCCATTGGTTTATGTTTAATTTTTAAAATTGTTTTGGAGAGAATAGGAACAAACAGGATGAAACAGAATGAACCCATTCAAAACACAACCATGAAAGTGATATATGACTTCAAACAAGATAGCACCCCACAGATGCCTGGACTGACACCACTGGCCTGCCCCTGAACCCAGATTCCTACGTGCCTGGTGGATGCCCAGACCCAGGACACCTGCTGGCCCTTCAGGGACACTCCCTACCTCCTGGACCTAATATTGCTGTTGATCTTCAG
Source organism: Hydrochoerus hydrochaeris (assembly GCA_004027455.1). Classification (NCBI taxonomy): domain Eukaryota; kingdom Metazoa; phylum Chordata; class Mammalia; order Rodentia; family Hydrochaeridae; genus Hydrochoerus; species Hydrochoerus hydrochaeris. Next base: position 109,727 of record PVLA01004826.1, read on the forward strand.
CTCCCACCATTTCTCCCAGAACCTTGTACTATAGTGCATTAACCATGCTAGCTTGATGGGAGATTCAGTAACTGCCTCACCCAAACAAAGGATCTCAGCAGGCTCCAATCAGTGTGGAGAGTAAGCCCCTAAAATAGAGGTGTATAGCAAATAGGGCCAGTAGTAAATCTCCCTCCAACTAACTGTAAGACCTTGGTGAGTCTGGCAAGAGTGGGTGACTCCTTCCTGTGCACAGAGAACATCAGGCAGGGTGTGGAGTGTGCCATAAGGACTCCCCCCACTTGAAGAAAATCAAAAGGACTTATAAGACACACAGGCACACAATAAGGACACAGTAAGGCCTCAGCTGACACAAACACTATAGACAGGGAGATTTGGTGGAATAACCTGATGATAAAGTAACAGCAGGAACTAAGAGGTGACCTACACCAATACTACTAGGCTTGTCAGCCCAGGAAGAATATAGAACTCACCCAACAGGCCCTGCATGGGAAGTCAGGTGACTGCCCCTCCTCTTCAATGTGGGACCCAGCAATTAAACAAACATCAACCTTACAGTAGGACCTCAAGATACATACTACCAACAGTTGACACTAGTGGGATTAAAACACCAAATATTAACCCAAAAGGGGAAAATGGTAAAATGTAAAAGCAAAATCCAATCTCAAACAACTAGTCCACAGAAGCAAGTAGAGGAGACATTGAAATAGAAGACTTCAAAAGCAACACACTGGAAATCTCTGAAAAGATAGTAAGTGAAATAAAAAAAAAAAACCTCCATGAGGCTACAGAGGAAATCAAATTAAAAGTAATCTCTCATGTAAAGACAGAAATAACAAGCTGTGGGATGCAATGAAAGTGGTCCTCAGAGGAAAATGTATTGCACTGAGTTTCCACGTTAGGAAAACAGAACGAACACAAATAAGTAACCTGATATTACACCTCAAACATCTAGAAAAAGAAGAGCAAGCCAAGCTCAAAGTCAAAAGAAAGGAGGAAATTATAAAGATCAGAGCAGAAATTAATGCAATAGAGATGAAGAAAACAATACAAAGAATCAATGAATTAAAGAGTTAATCTTGAAAGAATAAATAAAATTGATAAGCCCTTAGCCAACTTAATTTAAAAAAGGAAAGAAAAGACTCAAATTCACCCAATACAGAATGAAAAAAGTGAAATCACTACCGACCCTATGGAAATACAGAAGATCATCAACAATTATTTTGAAAACCTCTACTCTCATAGGCTCTATAACACAGAAGAAATGGACAGATTCCTAGAAACATATGAACCACCAAAGCTGGATCAAGATGTAAAACTGCTGAATAACCCAATTTCTATTAATGAAATTTAAAATGTAATCAAGTCCCTACCAACAAAGAAGAGCCCAGGCCCAGACGGATTCACTGTGGAATTCTACAAGAAATATAAAGAAGACTTAATGCTGACACTCCTCAAACTCTTCAATGAAATTGAAAGGGAAGCAATTCTCCCTAAGTCATTCCTGGAGGCAAATATTACTCTAGTACCAAAACCTGAGAAAGACCCAACTGAAAAAGAGAACTACAGGCCAATCTCCCTAATGAACATAGACATAAAAATTCTCAATAAAATAGGCAAACAGGATGCAGAAAATCATCAAGAAGATTATACACCATGACCAAGTGTGATTCATCCCAGGCATGCAGGGATGGTTCAACATATGTAAATCAATAAATGTAATCCACCATATCAATAGAGCCAAAAGTAAGAATCACATGATCATTTTTATAGATGCAGAAAAAGCTTTTGATAAAATCCAACACCCATTCATGATAAGAACCTTACAGAGAATTGGAATAGATGGTCTTTACCTCTATATGATAAAGGCCATCTACAACAGACCAACAGCCAGTGTCATATTAAATGGCCAAAAACTGACAGCCTTTATCTTGAAATCAGGTGCAAGACAAGAATGTCCCTTATCACTGCTCCTATTTAACATAGTACTGGAAATACCAGCCAGAGAGAGAAATAAAAGGAGTAAAGATAGAAAAAGAAGAAGTTAAATTATCATTATTTGCAGATGACATGATACTCTACATAGAAGACCCCCCAAACCTCCATTGAAAGACTCCTAGATATAATAAATAAATTCAGCAATGTAGCTGGATACAAAGTCAATACTCAAAAATCAATACCATTCTTATACACTAACAACAAAATCACCAAGAGAGAAATAAGAGAAGCCACACCCTTCACACTAGCATGCAAAAAAATGAGACACATAGGAATTAATCTAATGAAAGAAATAAAAGGGCTATACAGGGAAAATTATAATACCCTGAAAAAAGAAATTGAAGAGGGCCTCAGCAAATGGAAAGACATTCTTTGTTCATAGATAGGAAGAATTAATATTATGAAAATGGCCATTCTCCCAAAATTGTTATACAGATTCAATGTAATCCCAATGAAAATACCACTAACATACCTCATAGATCTAGAGAAATCACTCCTAAAATTCATCTGGAGCCAGAAGAGACCTAGAATAGCAAAGTCAATTCTAAGCAGCAAAGCCAAGGCAGGAGACATCACAATCCCTGACTTGAAGTTATACTACAAAGCTATTGTAATAAAATCAACATGGTATTGGAATAGAAACAGACCGGAAGATCAATGGAATGGACTAGAAGACACAACTACGAACACACTCGGCCACCTTATCTTTGATAAAGGGGGTAAGCATGTTCACTGGAAGAACAATAGTCTCTTTAATAAGCGGTGCTGGAAAAACTGGCTTTCCATATGCCAAAAACTAAAACTAGACCCATGCTTATCATCATGTGCTAAACTAAAACCTAAATGGATCAAAGATCTAAATATTAAAACAGAAACACTAACTCTGTTGGAAGCCAAAGTAGGTAAAAATCTTGAAGACATAGGAATTGATAGAGAATTCATAAACAAGAACCAAACTGCACAGGAAATAGTTCCCAGAATCAATAACTGGAATCACATCTTATTAAAGAGTTTCTGCATGTCCAAAGAAATCTCCAGCAGAGTAAAAAGAAAACCCCAAAACTGGGAAAAAAAACTCTTAGCAAACTGTCCCTCAGACAAAGGATTTCTGTCTAGAGCTTATAAAGAATTTTAAAAAAAAATCAGAAACCCAAAATTCAAAGACCCAATTCAAAAATGGGCATCCGAGATGAACACACAGTTCTCAGATGAAGAAATACAAATAAATACATGAAAAAATGTTCATCATCATTGGTCATCAGAGAAATGAAAATTAAAACCACACTGAGATTCCATCTCACTCTGGAAAGAATGGCCAGGATCAACAAAACTACCAACAACAAATGCTGGAGAGGCTGTGGGAAAAAAGGAACTCTTCTGCACTGTTGGTGGGAGTGTAGACTGGTGCAACCACTGTGGAGGTCAATCTGGAGATTCCTCAAAAAGCTGGGGTTGGAGGTCCCATTTGACTCAGCTATTCCACTCTTAGGCATATTCCCAGAAGAACTGAAATCATCATACCACAGTGATATATGTGCACCCATGTTTATAGCAGCACAATTTGTAATAGCCAGATCTAGGAAACAACCTAAGTGCCCATCAAGTGAGGAATGGATAAAAAAAAACTGTGGTACTTTTATACAATGGAGTACTACTCATCTATAAAGAATGATCACATTGAGGTATTTATAAATAAATGGATGCAACTTGAATCCATACTCATAAGTGAAATAAATCACACTCACATGTATAAATACCATATAGTCTCCCTAGTGTAAGAAATGGTAAGAGTACAGAAGATTTTATGGAAATCATGGTTCACCATTAAATTGGTTTGAAATCTTATGTTTTCATTCATTGGTTGGAATGGTTTTATTCTGTTTTGTTTGATCTTAATATATGTGATGGTATGAATAGTTATTTTGAAGAAACAACAATATAGCAACCATTGTTAATTTGATATCATCTTGCTCTGAAGTCCTACCATGCTCTGGTTTTTCTATTACCATTGGTTCTATTACATTGTGTCTTATTGGATTTTAATATGTATGATAGTATAAACAAAATTTTTATGGAAAATGAGATAATATAGTAGCCATTGTCCATCTTCGGTTATTTGGTTCAGAATGCCTTGTAATACTTTCATTCTCTTGAGTGGTTTTATTCTATTTTGCTATGTTTGACATTATTGTGTGTAAAGCTAAGCTGAACTATTTCAAAGAAAGAGACATTATGATAGAGACTGTTAATATCCAATTGTCTTGTTGTGAAGTACTGTGTTGCTTACATTGTTCTGTTCTGGCCTGCTTAGATCTGTCCTCTTTTGTTTTATTCTCTTTAAAGTAAAAAAATTTTAAAAACATAAATAACAACATTATTAAAGGAGTTTCTCAGTGCAGCTAGAGAAGAAATAGATTTAAAAAAAAAAGTACAGCAGCATGGGAAACTGATTTAAACCTTGAATGAACAATATAGAAAACATGGAGATTTCATGAAACAAACTCAAAGAGACATCCAAGAACAAAAAATTCTACTGAAAGCTGGCAAAGCCCTTTAAATGAAGCTGAGGATAGGATTTCTCTGACCATGAGGACAGGATCGCAATTAGTGATCATGAAAGGATAAAACATTTAAAAATAACAAAGCAGCATGAAATGACAATGCAGCAGCTTCAAGATGATCCCAAGGGAAACAATGTAAGATTAATAGGCATCAGTGAAGATGCAGGAGTCAATGCAAATGACATAATTAAAGTATTCACAGAAGTAATAGAAGAAACTTTCCCAAACATGGAGAAAAAAACTGATATATAGATAAGTGAGGCATATAGAACACCAAACAATCAAAACCAACATAAATCTACACCCAGACATATAATAATTAAGATCCCAGACATACAACATAAAAACAGAATAATAAAAGCTGTTAGAGAAAAGACACAACTCACCTATCAAGGAAAGCCTATGAGAATCATGGCAGACTTTTCAGCATAAGCTCTCAAGTCAAGACAAGCTTGGAGTTAGGTATTTAAAGCACTGAAAGAAAACAAGTTTCAACCCAGACTGATGTACCCAACAAAACTTTCAATTCAAATTTAATGGATACAAGATATTTCCATAACAAAGAACAACTGAAGAAATTCGTGTCCACCAAATCAACCCTAGAAAGAGCATTGAAAGACATACTAGATAAAGATAAAAATGACTACAATCCCCAGAACAACAACAGAAAGAAACCACCAGGTAGGAGAAGCAATTAAACAAGAGGGAAAAGCAGAAAGCAAACAACTCGAACATAACATGGCAAAGTCAAGCCAGTACATATCAGTTATATCCATAAATGTAAATGGCCTCAATTCACCTATCAAAAGACATAGATTGATAAAATGGATCAAGAAACATGATCCCACAATATGCTGTATACAAGAAACACATCTGACCCCAAAGGAAACTCATCAATTAAAAGTCAAAGGATGGAAAACAGTATTCCATGCAACAGAAACCCAGAAAAAAGCAAGGGTAAATATTCTATTTGCAGACAACATGAACTTCAAACCTAAAATGATTAAAAGACATAAAGAAGGTCACTACATACTGTTAGTGGAAAAATTCAAGAGGAAGAACTAGCAATTATAAATATATATGTACCAAATACAAGAGCACCAACTATATAAGACAGATACTAATGGACATGGAAAACCAAATACACGAGAAAAAAGTTATAACAGGGGACCTTAACACTTCTTTGTTACAAAGAGATAGATCAACTAGACAAAAAGTCAGCAAAGAAATAACAGAATGAATCATACCTGTGAGCAATTAGATTTAGTTTACAGAATGTTCCACCCAACCACATCAGAATACACATTCTTCTCAGCTGCACATGGCACATTCTCCAAAATAGACTATATATTATCCCATAAAACATTCTTAAGTAAATGCAATGGTACTGAAATTACCCCATGCATAATATCTGACCATAGTACACTGAAATTGGAAATTAATGGCAAAAGAACTTGTAAAACCTGCATAAATATATGGAAATTAAACAACAACCTTTTGAACAACCAGTGGACTAAAGATGAAATTAAAGAAGAAATGAAGCAATACCTACAATTCAGTGAAAATGTGGAAACAATGTACTGTAATCTGTGGGATGCAATGAAAGTGGTCTTAAGAGGGAAATATATAACAATAAATTGTCATATCAAGAAAGCAGAAAGAACACAAATAAAAAACCTAATGCTTCATCTCAAGCTTCTAATAAAAGAAGAGCAAGCCAAACCCAAAGCTCATAGAAGAGAGGAAATTGTAAAAATTAGAGCAGAAATCAATGCAATTGAAAGTAAAAAAAAAAGAAAGAATTAATGAATCAAAAAACTGGGGGTTTTTGAGAGAATAGACAAAATTGATAAACCTCTAGTTAACATTATTAAGGAAAAACCTAAATTTACACAATAAGGACTGAAAAGAGAGAAATAACTGCAGATCCCATGGAAATTCAAAAGATCATGAACACCTACTTTGAAAATCTCTACTCCAATAGAGTGGAAAACACAGAGGAAATGGATAGATTTCCAGGAACATATGAACTACCAAAGCTCAACCAAGAAAATATAGCAATTTTGAATAACTCAATACCAGCTATTGAAATTGAAAACAATTTAAAACTTACCAACAAAGAAAAGCTCAGGTTCTGATGGATTCACAGCTGAATTCTACAAGAAATTTAGAGAAGATTTGATGCCAGTACTCCTTAAACTCTTCAATGAAATTGAAAAGGAAGCAATCTTCCCTAAATCATTCCTGGAGGCAAGTATTACTCTGATACCAAAACCAGAGAAAGACCCAACCAAAAAGGAGAACTATAGGCCAATCTCACTAATGAACATTGATGCAAAGATTCTCAATAAAATACTGGCAAATGGAATGCAGTAAATCATCAAGAAGATAATACATCGCAACCAAGTGGGATTCATTCCAGGAATGCAGGGATGGTTTAACAAACACAAATCAAAAAATGTAATACACTACATCAACAGAGCCAAAAGAAGAACTACATGGTCATCTCCATATATGCAGAAAAAGGTTCTGATAAAGTCCAACACATGTTCATGATAAAAACCCTTCAGAAACTCAGAATACATGGTGTCTACGTCAATCTTATAAAGACCATCTATGACAAACCAATAGCCAACATTATACTAAATGGAGGTAAACTGAAAGCTTTCACTTTAAAATCAGGAGCTTGATAAAGATGCCCCCTATCATTATCATTCCTATTCAATATAGTTCTGGAAATACTAGCCAGGGCAATCAGACAAGACAGAGAAATAAAGGAATAAAGATAGGAAAGGAAAAAGTTAAATTATTACTATTTGCAGATGACATGATACTCTACATAGAAGACCCCCAAACTGCCATTGAAAGACTCCTAGATATAATAAATAAATTCAGCAACATAGCTGGATACAAAGTCAATGCCCAAAATTCAATAGCATTCCTGTAAACAAACAAAAACCTCATTGAGAGAGAAATTATGGAAATATCCCCCTTCACAATAGCATCTAAAAAAGTGAAATATTTAAGAATCAATCTAACTAAGAATGTAAAAGACCTATATGCTGAAAATTTTGCTATTCTTAAAAAGGAGATTAAAGAGGATATTAGAAAATGGAAGGATATTCCTTACTCTTGGCTAGGAAGGACCAACATTGTGAAAATGGCCATACTCCCAAAACTGTTATACAGATTTAATGCAACCCCAAAAAATTACCATTAACATACCTCACAGATCTAGAGAAAACACTCCTAAAATTCATTTGGAAATAGAAGTAACCTAGAATAGCAAAGGTAATTCTGGGCAAAAAAGGCAAGGCAGGAGGCATCTCAATTCCTGACTTGAAACTATACTACAAAGCCCCAGTGATAAAATCAGCCTGGTACTGGCAAAGAAATAGAACTGAGGATCAATGGAACAGATTAGAAGATGCAAATACAACTACAAAGACATTCAGCCACCTGATATTTGACAAAGGTGCTAAACACATTCACTGGATGAAGGATAGCCTCTTCAATAAATGGTGTTGGAAAAATTGGCTCTCTACATGCTGAAGACTCAAACTAGATCCTTGCCTATCACCATGCACAAAACTAAAGTCTGAATGGATCAAAGACATAAATATTAAAAACAGAAACACTAAACCTACTGGAAGACAAGGTAAGTAGAAGTCTTAGAGACATAGGAGTAAGCAGAGAATTAATGAACAAAATATAAACCACATGGGAAACACATCATAAAATCAACAACTGGGATCACATATTATTGAAAAGTTCATGCACTTTAAAATAAATGACCAACAGAGTGAAAATAAAACCCACAGAATTGGAAAGAATTTTAACCAGCAACCCCTCAGACAAAGATCTTATATCCAGAACATAGAAAGAATTGAAAAACTTCAAACCCCCTAAATTCAAAAACCCTCTCCAAAAATGGGCATCTGAGATGAACACACAGTTCTCAAAGGAAAATATACAAATGGAAAATAAATACATGAAGAAATGTTCACCATCACTGGTCATTCGAGAAATACAAATTAAAACAGTATTGAGATTTCATCTCACTCTGGAAAGAATAGCTGCCATCAAGAAATCAACTGAAAACAAATGTTGGCGAGGCTTTAGGGAAAAAGGAACACTGCTCCACTGCTGCTGGCCATGTAGACTGGTGCAGCCACTATGGAAATCAGCATGGAGATTTCTCAGAAGGCTAGGATTGGAAGTTCCATTCAATCCAGCTATTTCCCCCAAAAAACTGAAAAGGTCATATCACAGTGATATATGTGCACCCATGTTCATAGCAGCACAATTTAGCACAATGGCTAAATCTTGGAAACAACCAAAATGCCTATCAACCACAGAGTGGATGAAAAAGTTGTGTTATTTTTATACAATGGAATATTACTCAGCTATAAAAAGGATGATCTTGAGGCCTTCATAGGTAAATGGAGACAACTTGAAACTATCCTCATAAGTGAAATAAATAACAATCATATTAAATATTGCATTGTGTCTCTAGTGTAAGAAGTAACAAAACTGTAGGAGTAATAAAACCCAAAATGTGTAATTGTCATTGTAAAAAAGAGGAAAAGAAAGTGTTCTAAAGGATATAACTGCATGTATATTTAAGTGTGTAAGATTGATAACCATATTACTAAGTTTTTATTAGATCATTGAAAAGAATGGTTTACAGTCTCACTGTTTGAATGTTCATTTTGTATTCTTTAATTTTGTAACTTGAACAACTATTTCTAAGGGGACAATATGTAATTTATCAACTAGTGATTTCTTACAGTTTTTTTTAAATTTCTGTATTATTTCTACCCTTTTTCTGTTCTGCTGTTTTTTCTCTTTAAATAAAATATTTTTAAAAAGAGAGACAGAAATCCCTTTTCCAATCTTAAAATGGGAACATTCTTGAATGGAGAAACAATGCCTTAATTTATGCTATAAAAAGTTTAAATTAAATTAATAAAATGAAATGTTTTCATCTCTAGAGTTTTCTTCATTTTCATGTTAGGATGCACATAACCAAAAGAACTGTAATAGAACTGTAATAGAAGAGTAAGGAGAAGGTCTAAAGTAAAAAAAAAAAAAACCCATACATGTAACATTGGAAATTTACAAAACTCTTCCTTTCTATCTCTGTAAATGTCAGAGGTCTGTTAAGATGCTTAAATATTACAAAATTTTTATTTAATATAAGCATTATTCTTATTATGGTAAAATTCATGATTTTAATCATTTTTAAATATACAGCTTATTAGAATTAACTGCACATTCATTGTTGTACAACCATCGCTACCATCTCTATAAATTTTTCATCATCCCAAACAGGAACTGTGCAACCATTAAACACCAACTCAGCATCCATCACTCTCAGCCCTGCTACTTTCTTTCTCTGTGAATTTGACTTCTTTATGTACTTACATAAATGGAATCATACAAGATTGTCCTTTTTCTGGTTTATTTCACCAAAAATAATTATTTCAAGCTTCATTCATGTTATAATGGGCTGGAATTTCTTTCCTTTTTAATGCTGGGTTGTATTCCATTATAAGTACATGCCATTTATTTATCCATGCATTTATGCATGAACATTTATGAGTGAAAATTCCATCTGTAGGCTATGGTGAATAATCTTACCATCACTATTGATGTTTGAATATCTATACAAGACTCTCCTTTCAGTTCTTTTATTTATGTACCCAAAATTATAATTTCTGGATCACATGGTAATTTTATACTGAATTCTTTTAGGAAACATCATACTTTAATATAATATTTTCATAGGAATAATTTAGTTAGTATAATGGTAGCACAGTAAATTTCAGACAATCGTTATTTTCACTACAAGATTTTATAAAATAATTGAATCAAAACTGATAATACCCTGTAATACCTTTTATTTGGTAGTGCAAATATTTTGGACAACTTCATGCTTCCACCTCTGGATATCCATAGTAATATGTGATAATGCTGCCTGTCTCTTTCTCTGCCTCTTTCTCTCTCTCTCTCTCTCTCTCTCTCTCTCTCTCTCTCTCTGTTGTCAATTCATTTTTTTCTGGGTGATTCATGACCTCTGATTCACAACCACTAACTACTTTGAGGCAGAATCTGAAAGTCAGAGTTCTTGACTATGAAATTTATACAAAAGAATTTAGGTTCACATTTTGTCTATACTTTTTACCTATTTCCTTATAGACGTCTGAAATACATGACAGCTGTATGATCATGTATTTCATGATCATGAGGATGATCTGTTAATTTTGATTTTGGCAGTTTGTTTTGCAATATTTTTTCTATCTACATTTGGAAAGAAATAATTTACTAAAATTGTTTGCAACATTTTTTTGATCCTTTGATTATTGGACAAAATTGACATTGTCAATTGTATTTTCAGTTTTTTTCCCCTGAGTATTATAATATGAAAACACACATACTTTTCACTTTAAATGTCTTTTCAAAATCTTTTCACATCAAAAGTGTAAATCAAGTATTAAATATCCAGTAAAGATGTAATAATAATTGTGAGAAGAAACTTTCACCTGAAAATTCATATAGGAATCAATTGCCAGGTAAACTATTTTACATATTTCACTGAGAGCAAAATTGTGCTTTGTTTTATCAGTGATGAAAAAATAATGGTAAAACAAATAATCAAAATAAAATTTAGTGAAAATTTTCCATTAACTTATTTATGCATGAACCTACAACCCAGACAAGACCAATATTTTGGTAATATTTATTTAATTTTTAACAACATGTATAACATTATATCCTGGGGTGGTTTCATCAAATTAGAAAAATATTCTTATTCTTGTACTCTCATGGTATATTGTACCAAGTTTGTAATCTTAAACTGTAGAGTCTAAATCACCTCAAATCATTAATTATATAGGTTGATTTATTCTGAATCAAGTGTAATTTTACTTTATGGAAGAAGTGCTTTTAAAAGGCTCATTAATACATTCTAATGAGATATCTTGAATTTGGGAGAAAACCTGTTACTTTTATGATTTAAACCCCCCAAAATACACAAACTATACACATGAGATTCCCTATTGTCTTTACTTGTTCCTCAAAAGTGTGGATTTTTTTTATTTTAAAGAGAAAAAAAACAGAATTTCAAAACATAATAATTAGAAGATAATAATGTTTAATATATCATATATTGTTATCTTTAGAGTACAAGATATCTGCATTTAATTGTCCAAACAATATTAGTACAAACCTTTTGACTTTAATATTAAATACACAAAGGGAAAATGTTTCTGACCAGGACAGAACATTATGCAACAGTTGAAATCTTTTCTAATACCTTTGAAAAACCCAAACAAATTATTCCTATTACTTTATGAGCCAAAGATCTTATACTGTCATTGTAGCATGAATTCAACTAATATGCCTATAGAGGAAAAAAAGTCATTTTTTGTTGAATTGAAAGCTTAGCTGCCCTGCTTTTACTTTAAGAATAAGTTGTCTATCTCTGCAGTCATGGTAACATACAAATACACTGAATTCTCATTTATAAAATGAAAGGAATACCTGAACAAATTGTAAATACAATATAAAAACAGCAGAGATGCAAGAGCTTTTATAAGTAATGGATAAGACTGAACAAGCAGGCTAGGCACCAAGATGGTGCAGTGATAAGCAACAGAGAAAGAGCCTTTCTGAGTGTTACCATTCAGATGCTGGAATGTAGCAATGTGAGGAAGACAAAAAGAGGGAAGTGGGTTCCCTGGACCCAGGAAGGATCTGAAAGGTGAACTGAGCCCATGGAGAGAGTGAAGAGAGAAACTTCAATGAAGAACAGGGAGGTAGCTATTTGTGCCTTCTCCTTGAGGTGGGACTCATTGCATAAGAAGAACATTTCAAACCTATGAACACATGGTGACTACTGTTGACTTCAAAGGCATCCACAGAGAGATACAGCAGTGGAGAAAGTAGTGGATGTGAAGGACTGCATTTGCTGGCAGTGAGTGCTGAAGGCTCAGTCATCCTGCACAAGAGAGTGATTGGCCAGGAGCCATGTTGGAGAGGGGCTGGCTGAGCTCAGAACTCAGAGTGGCTGCTGGCTTCATCTAGTGGCTCCCAGCTGGGTCCAGACCTGTGGAAGGTGCACTGATGGCTGCAGGCCAAATGAGTTTCATCCTGGGCAGAATGTGCAGGCTCACTGAGATTGTCCACTACCCCATCAAAAAGCTGCTGCTGGCTTGCTGGGGTAAATCAACAGGGATGTGGACTCCATTTCTACATGTATACCAGTGACGGCAGTGACAAACCTTGAAGTGGACTTTTATTCTCTCTCTCTCACATTTGTATTTTGTTGTGGTGGTGGTTTTGTTTCGGTTTTTGTTTTTGTCTCCTTCATTGTTTGATCTTCTTCTATGTGAGTGTAGATGTGTTTTCTGGCCTCTTTGTGGTTGTTGTTCTGTTCTTTTTATTGCTTCCTTCTCTCTTTCTGTCAAGTCTTCTGAACCAGTTTCCCAAAGTTAGTGTGGTCCCTTTTGTCCTCCAGACTTATTTCTAAACTCTTCTTCTACCTCTCTATTTTTGTCCATAATCCCCTTTTAAATTTTAACCCCTGAGGGTAATATTGACATAGTAATGACTTATACATTGTAAATTATGTCTAGTCTGTTTTAGATTTTGATGTATAACCACAAATCTATTTCATATGGTTAAAGGTGGAAAATTAATGGTTTGTCATTTTCAAGACTATGATTGATGCTACTGTTATTGTTGTTGGTGCCATTCTAGCCAAAAGTGGCATAATTATTCTAAACAGCTATTCTTTCTGGTATTCTAAGACTGAGATTGACTATAGGTCATAGAAAATAATGTGGCCCAGTACCAAACAACCTTGGACTGTGATAAACAGAAAGCAACTTATCTCCAACAATATACTAAAAATGTAGTGACCTGCTTACTTTTATTTATTTTTTGTACCAAGAATCAAACTCAGGATCTTATGCTTGCCAGTCATGCACTGTGCTGCTAAGCTGTATCCCTGACCCCAAATTGAAGACTTAAAACCTTGCAACAGACTCAAACCCCAAAAGCTAGTTACACCTGGAAGATACCTCTGAGAAGTAGTCATTTCCTAAGGTCCCTATGTACTAGCAGGAAAATAACTCACAATAGGCTGTTTACAAGCATTCACTCCAGGAATTAAACTTAAAAAAAAGAAGAAAAGAAAAGTAACTCTAGAGCAAATACAGACAAAAAATAGAGGCACTTAAGAAAATTATGGAAGCCATGGATGCTCATCGTAGGAAAGAAATGGCATCCATAAGACAGATTCAAGTAAATATTCAAGAAATGGCATCCATAAGACAGATTCAAGTAAATATCCAGGAGAACAAAAATTCTATTGAAAGTATTCATAGCAAATTATGCCAATGTGAGGACATGATCTCAGATATAGAAGACAGGATTGTAGTTAATGATCATGAAAAGAAAGATTTCTTAAAAATAGCAAGGCACCAAGACGAATCAATCCAGCAGCTGCTATATGAAGCAAAGAAGAATAATTTAAGATTGATTGGAGTCCATGAAAAAGCAAGAGATAGCAAAAATGATATAAAAAACAATTCACAGACATCATGGCAGAAAACCTCCTTGGTAAGGAAAAAGAATTTGACATACAGATAATTGAGGCTTATAACACTCCATTTAACTATGATTTTTTTAAAAAAATTTTCAGCCAGGCATATCATAATCAAGTTTCCAGAAATTCAACAGAAGAATAGATTCTTTTTTTTTCTTTTTTTCAACTTTAAAAAAAAATTATTTAAAGGGGGGGAAGCAAAACAGAAAAAAAGGGTAGAAACAATACAGAATTTCAAAAAAAATAGTAAGAAATCACTATTTGATACATTACATATTGTCTTCTTGGATATAGTTGTTCAAGTTACAAAATTAAAGCACACAAAGTGGACATTCAAACAGTGAGGCTGCAAACAGTTCTGTTCACTGATCCAACAAAAACTTAGTAACATGGTTATCAATCCTACACACTTAAATATACATACAGTTATCTCATTTAGAGCACTTTCTTTTCCTTCTCTTGCTTTTTTTCTAAATTTTATTTATTTAAAAAAAAATTTTGAAACAGAAAGAGGGTAGAAACAATACAAAATCTCAAAAACAAAACAAAAAACAAACAAACAAAAAAATGGTAACCAGTAAGAAATTGCTAGTTGATAATTACATACTTTCCTCTTAAATGCAGTTGTTCAAGTTACAAAAGTAAAGTCCACAAAGTGGACATCCAAACAGTGAGACTGCAGTCAGTTTTGCTCATCCATCCAACTAAAACTTTAGCATGCTTATTAATTCCACACACTCAAACATATATACTTGCAGTTATATCCTTTAGAATACTCTTTTCTTTTTTTTCTTTACAATAACTATAATCCATTCTCATAAACTACTTAGAAGTTCTACTCATGTATAAGTCTTTACACATATACCTAGCCTTTTTGTATTAGAGGGAGAAACAAATCAAAACAAGTCAGCAATACAAATTCCTAGAGAAACACGAAATGAAAAGAACATACAAAAACACAACACTAGGTGATCTATGGTAGTCACTATGATGTCTCTAGTTATTTTCAATAAAATTGTCTATATCATCAAATATAGTATAAACTTAGCATTGCATTACACTATTAATAAAATCTAAACATTGGAGACATTATAGGACTTCAAAGGCAGTTAATAATCAAACCAGAGTGGGTATCCTATTGAATCCTGTCATCTTCAGAGTAGTTGCCCCTACTCTCAGACTCAACACTCTCAAGCATACCAGATTCAAATAAAATCAGTCAAGACAAAACAGTGATATAACCAATCTTCTCTATCTTATCTCTGCCATGCTATTTTTCTGTTGTTATTTCTTTATTTTTCTCCTTCATTCCACTGTCTGCCCCTTTCTTTGAGGTCTTTCTGCCATTGTTCCTGGAACCCTGGTGATTTTCTTCTTTCTCTCTAGAATGTCCTTCAGTATTCTTTGCAGAGTTGGATTGGTGGTCACAAACTCCCCCAGTTCCTCTTTGTCATGGAAGTATCTTGTCTCTCCATTAATTTTGAGAGAGAGTTTTGCAGGGTAAATCATTCTGGGTTGGAGGTTATTTTCTTTCAGGGCTTGGAAGACTTCATTCCAAGCTCTTCTTGATTTGATGGTTTGCATAGAGAAGTCTGCATGATTTTGATGAGTTTTCCTTTATAGGAAATCTGTTTTTTTTTTTCTCTGACTGCTTTTAATATTCTGTTCTTGTGATGGATTTCTGGGATCCTGATTATTATATGTCTGGGTGTAGATCTGTTTCGGTTGTAGCTGGCTGGAGTTCTATATGCCTCATTTATCTGAACTTTACATCTGTTACCTACATTTGGGAAGTTTTCCTTAATTATGTCTATGAATAGACTTTTTATTTCATTTGTATTTGTTGCTGCATCTTCAT
>PVLA01004826.1:125856-164900 GCA_004027455.1 Hydrochoerus hydrochaeris
AGGTTTCAATGGAGTTTTTAATTTCCTGATATTCTCTTTGGATCTGTTTCATATATTCTAGGTTTTGTTTATATTCTTCATCAAAGGCTTCTCTCCTTTCTCTGGGTTCCTCTATTCTTTCATTTGTGTCTACTTGAGGATTACCCAGGACTTCTTTTATTAATCTTCTTATATCTTGCTTCACCTGAGTTAGAATTTCTGATTTAAATTCAATGATGAGGTCACAGAGGTATTTCTTTATTTCTGATGAGGCTGTCTCTGACATTACAGGTTTGCTGCTCTCAACCTCCTCTGCATTTACCTCTGTTGGACTCACTTTCCCTGGTTCTGCAGTTGGGGACATTTTGTTCTTTCTCTGTCTTGTCATGTTTCTGGCCCCCTTCAGACAGGTGGGTGGTGGAGGTCTCTGGGCCTTTTGTTTTGATTACAGTTTTTCTGCAGTGCACTTGCTAAGGAAGTACCACCCCCCAGTCCACTGCGGATCTGCGAGTTGCACACTGAGAGCAGGCTCCTCCCCCTATGCCAGTCAACCAGTTTATGCTTCAACAAGTTTGTGTGTTCCCTGGGGATGCCACTGGCCCAGAAAAGCCTCATCCCTGGCTATTGGGTTTCAACCAGGGGCATGGCCCTGCCTGAGCAGATCCCACCAATCTACTTTGGACTAGGAGTCATCAGCGGAAACTGCCTCAGGTTTTGATTCAAGCCGGCCCTGCCCAACTCCAAAATGTCACCCAGCCAGTCCTCCTGCTTTGGGGAATCCCATTCCCATCACTCACCAAAGTTCATGCAGCTCGACTGGCTGTTTCCACTCCCTGTCTCAGCGCCTCCTCCAGCCAAGGGTCTGGACCTCACCAACCCCCGCTCTCTGCAGGGCCGTGACCTCAGCTCGATCCTGAGTCATCTGACTTTAAGACAGGCTGGTACAGCAATTGGGGCTTGCCCAGCTCCAGCCCTCTGTCTGTGCTTCTTTTTCTTCTTTCTTTTTTCTTTTTCTTTTTCCTCAGTTTCTTCCTGGGTCATGAGAATTCCTCTCCTTTTATCTGGCTTTCTCCATGTTGCCAGATTCCAGCACCTGAGTTGTTTTTATTTATTTTTTTCTCAGAGAGGCTCTCTTATTGTGCTGCCACTCAGTCGGCCATCTTGCAATCTCCCAAGAATAGATTCTTAAAATCTGTTTGAGAAAAGAAACAAATTACCTATATAGGAAAGCCCATCAGAATCATAGCTGATTCCTCAGCACAAACTCTCCATTCAAGAACTTGGAGTGAAGTATTGCAAGTTCTAATGGAAAACAACCTTCAGTCCAGATTGATGTACCCCACAAAACTGTCTTCCAAAGTTAATGGAGAAATGACACTTCTGTGACAAAGAATAGCTGAGGAAATTTATGCCCACCAAACTAGCACTCCAAAATATTTTGGAGCACATTCTAGAAAGAGATAACAAATACTACAACTCCATGAACCCCAACAGAAGTAATCCATCAAAACAGAGGAAGGGGAAAAAAGAGGGAGTGAGCCAAAAGCAGGAAAATATCATGACAAGGATAGACCAATACATATCAGATATAACTATTAATGTTAATGGTCTCAATTCACCAATCAAAGCATATGGACTGGCAGAATGAATCAAGAAGCAAGATCCAACAATATGCTGCATACAAGAAATACATTTAACTCAAAAAGAAATTCATAGACTGAAAATCAAAGGATGGAAAACAATACTCCATGAGATGGGAACACAGAAAAAAGCTGGAGTAGCTATTCTATTTGTAGACAAAGTGAATTTCAAGCCCAGACTGACTAAAAGATTAAAAAGATCACTATATCCTACTAAAGATGAAAAGCCCAGAGGAAGAAATAACAATCATAAATATATTTGCAACAAATGCCATATATTAGTAATAATAGTCATGAAAAATCAAATAAGCACTAATACAATTGTATTAGGGGACATTAATACATCACTGTCACAAAAAGACAGATCAAATAGATAAAATCCAACAATGAAATATTAGAACCAAACTTTTGAACAAATGGACTTAGTAGATGTCTATAGTGTGTTTCACCATAAGGCATCAAAATACACATTCTTCTTAATGGCACATGGGACATTCTCCAAATAGGCCATATACTAGCTCATAGAACATGCTTAAGTAAACACAAAGGAATTGAAATTATTCCACACATATTATCAGATCACAGTGCAATGAAATTGGTAGTCAATGGCAAAAGGAAACACAAGAAATTCATAAACTCATGAAAATTAAATAGCACCCTCCTGAATAATCAATGAGTCATGGATGAAATTAAGATACTAGACAGTTTTCTATAATTAAATGATAATAACACTATAGCATACTGAAACTTATGGAACACAATCAAAGCATCTTAAGAAGGAAATTTATACCAGTGAATACCTATATCAGAAAAACAGAGCAAATTCAAATAAACAACTTAATGACAAACTGTTGGAGACCACTACAAAGTGACTCTGAGCAGGATTTAAATTGTACTAGTTGGCTTTCTATGTTTATCTGTGAGTCTGTCCTAGGCCTCTGTCCCTTGCCTGGTGACAGGAGCTGCTTCATAGTAAGTGAACCTCTATGAATCACTGGTCCTGGTTGAGGCCTGTAGTGGCCTGTGAGGCCAGAGATACCTCAAAGGGCAAGATAAGGCCACAGCTGAGGGCACCTTGGCTCCAAAACTAATTAAGTAAATAGAGACAGCAGCTAAAGGAATTTCATGCCTGCAGTCTCATTCCTCCCATAAATGTCATCTTAGAGATAAAATGGTTCTCCTAAATTGGCTTCATTTACCACTTGGAGAAGTCTTTGAAGTGACTCCCAAGGTCCTGCTCATTGCCTGTGCTTTCCTCAGTTTCCCTGACCCTCATCGGACCTATTAAAACTGCACTGATCAGAGAAGCCTTTGTCTTAGCCCTTGGAGTCTTGAGCTCAATTAAAGGGTTTTGACCCTCATGGAGCCCTAAAATCATAACACTTGTCTCATTTTATTTAAACCTCTGCCGTACACTCATTTGGGAGATTGGGGATCTAGGTCAGGACCCAATAGCCAACGTCAAACTTCTAGAAAAAGAAGAACAGGCTAAACCAAAAGCTCATATGATGGGAGAAATTATAAAGATCTGTGCATAAATTAATGCACCAGAGACAAAGAAAGCAATGCAAAGAATCAATGAATCAAAGAATTTATTCCTTGAAAGATTAAATAAAATCAATAAATTATATCCAACCTTATCAAAAAAAAGGAAAGAAAAGACTCAAATACATGCAATTAGGAATGAAAAGTGTAACATCACAATGGACCCTGCAGAAATCCAGAAGATCATCTATAACTAATTTGTAAACTTGTGTTCTAATAAGACAGAAAATGTGGAAGAAGTGTACAGATTCCTAGATACTTATGAATTACCAAAATGAATCAAGTAGATATAAAAAATCCCAAATAAACCAATATCCATCAATGGAATTGAAAATCTAATTAATAACCTACCAATAAAACAAGGCCAGGCCCTGACAGATTCACTGCTGAATTCTATAAGAAATTGACAAGACCTAATGTAATGGAAATTTTATAGTAAGAAACTTTAAAAAGCAATTTATAACCTGATACTATATTGAGACCAGATGTGCTCACCCCTCCTGTCACATAATTAGACTATTAACCCTAGTCAGCCTTTACTGTTGGTGTTCAGTTGCTTTTTATGGATGGTTCAGGTCAACCTGTCCCCATCTAGCTGCAAGGACTGTATTTTCCCTATATATAAAAGAACATAGCCTAGTTTCTAATATGTTTCAAGTATGAAAATTTCTGCCCAAGACAAATATCCCAATCAAGGACATTCTCAACTCTACCCACCACTCACAATCCCCTTTCCTAGAATTTCCTGGTCTCATAATAAAAAATTCCCTTTTGTTAATTCTGCCTTATGACATATGATTTAATTAATATAACCAAATATATAATAACCTTCGATCAGCTTTTGTACTTCCTGTTTATAAAATGTATATAAGTTTTCATTTCGCTCTCAGTCAGGGCTGGTGATTTGGAACTGATTCCCACAAGCCTGCTGGTGTGATAAATAATTACCTTCCAAACTCCTTGGTTTGAAGTGCCTTCATTTCAGTTAAGTACTGGGTTTCTGCAACACTAATTCCACTTCTTGTCAAACTTTTTATTGAAATTGAAAGGGAAGCAATATTCCAGATTCATTCCAGGGTGAAACATTATCCTGATACCAAAACCAGACATGGACCCAACTAAGAGAACTATAGGCCAATATCCCTAATGAACATAGGTGCAAAAGGAATTCAGTAGCATGGCTGGATACAAAGTCAAAACTCAAAAAACAATAGCCTTCTGGTACACAAATAACAAACTCACTGAGAGAGAAATTAAAGAAACAGCACCTTTCACAATAACATTCAAAAAAATTGAAATGTCTAGGAATCAGTCTGACAAAGGATGTAAAAGACATGTACATTAAAAACTACAGTATTCTGAAGAAGGAGATTTAAGAGGATATCAGAAAATGCAAAGATATCCCTTGTTTTTAGGTAGGAAAAACCAATGTAATGAAAATGGCCACATTTCCAAAACTGGTGTACAGATCAAATGCTGATCAAAATCCCAACAACGTATCTCATAGAATTAGATAAAGCAATCTTAAAATTCATTTGGAGCCTGTAGAGACCTAGAATAGCAAAGGCAATTTTGGGCAACTAAGGCAAGAAACAAGGCAACACAATCTCTAACTCCAAATTATACTATAAAGCTATTGTGATAAAAAAAAAATGTGGTACTGGCCAAAAAACAGACCCAAAGATCAATGGAACAGATTAGAAGATACAAAAACAACTCCAGACATACTCAGCCACCTTATCCTTGACAAAGATGTCAAACACATTCACTAGAATAACAATAGCTTCTTTAATAAATGGTGCTGGAAAAACTGGCTCTGCAGATGCTGAAGACTAAAATTAAATCCATATCATTCACCATGTACTAAACTAAATTCAAAATGGACAAAACATCTAACTATTAAAACATAAATCAGGAAAATAGACTAGGTAAAACTCTTGGAGATGTAGGTAAAGACTTCATGAATAAAACCTCAATTGCACAGTAACTATCACAAAGATTCAACAACTGAGATCTCACCTTATTAAAAAGCTTTCGGGTATCTGTGCTGCCCAGGGAAAAATAGGAAGAAAACTACACAGCCCCGCTTGCATCATTGGTGGCTACACCAGCTGAGGAGAAGCAGAAGGCACTCTGCCGAGCCAGCAGGGGAAAAACAGGAGGGAAGCTGCACGGCCTCCTGGGCACCAGCTGCAGCCGTGCTGACTGGGGAGGAACGAGGAGGAGGAGACACCCACCATGCACACCCCTCTCCAGTCGGCCAGCGTAGGAGCTGGGAAAGAAGAAACCCCTACCCCAAAAGTAAATAGCTAATTTGGAGGAACACAGACCGAGATAACAACTGAAGTAAAGAAACAACCTAATGCTTGTATTGCTGATTGACTTTGTTAGTCTAAAGTTGATAGTCTGAGCAACTGTTTAGAGGATAACGATATGCAATATACTAACTATTGTGGATTCACTGTTTTGTTTTATTTCATTTTATTGTCCTGTTTTATTCCTTTTAAAATCAAATAAAATAAAAACTTTTGCACAGTAAAAGAAACTGCCAACAGAGTAAAAAGACAATCCATAGAGTGGGAAAAATATTTGGTAACTGTTCTTCAAACAAAAAATTACTATTGAGACCATATAAAGAACTCAAAAATCAGACCTTCCAAATTTAAAGACCCAGTCCAAAAATGGGCATCTGAGATGAATACACAATTCTCAGATAAAAAAAAAATACAAACAGTAAATAAATACATGAAAAATGCTCAACATCACTGGTTATTCAATAAATGCAAATTGAAATAACACCAAGATTCCATCTCATTCTGAAAAAAATGGCTATTATCAAGAATCAACCAATAACAAATGCTGGTGGAGCTGTGGGGGAAAGGGAACACTTCACTGTTGGTAGGAGTGTAAACCAGTACAACAACTGTGGAAATCTGTGTGGAGATTCCTCAAATAACTAAGATTAGAGGTCCCATTTGATTCAGATATTCTCCTTATGGATATCTTCCCAGAAAAATTAAAAACATCATACCACAGCAATGTAAACATGTGCACCCATGTTTATAGCAACACAACTTGTAATAACTAGATCTTGAAAATAACCCAAATCCCTGTCAATCAAGGAATGAATTTCAAAAAAGTGGTCTTTTTTATACATTGGAGTACTACTCAGCCATAAATAAGGCTAAACTAGAGAGTTTTATAAATGGTTGCAACTCAAGACCATACTCATGAGTGAAATAAGCCAGATGCACATGGGCAAATATCACATTGTCTCTCTCTTGTGAAATTCTGAAAGAGTAAATAAGACCCAAAATTCACAATAGATGTGGTAAAATGGGAAGAAACTATTCAAAAGGAAAGAGAAACTGGGATGGGGGAAAGCAGAAAAGAAGGAAGAGAAAAGCAAATATATATATATATATATATATATATATATATATATATATATATATTCTTTTTAATTTTATTTAAAGAGAGGGAAAAAATAAAGCAAAACAGAAAAAAAGGGTAGGGGCTGGGAATTTAGCTCAGTGGCATAAGCGCCTGCCTTGCAAGCACGTGGTCGTGAGTTCGATCCCTGGTACTAATAAAAAAAAAAGATTAAAAAAGAAAGAAAAAAGGTAGAAACAATACAGAATTTCAAAAAAAGTGAACAGTAAAGAATCACTAGTTGACACTACATATTGTCTTCTTGGATGTAGTTGTTATAAAATTAAAGCATACAAAGTGGACATTCAAACAGCAAGGCTGCAGACAGTTCTGTTCTCTGATACAACAACAACTTAGCAACATAATTATCAACCCTTAAATATACATGCAGTTATATCCTTTAGAGCACTTGCTTTTCCTCCTTTTGCTTTTTAAGTCCTTTATCTGTTTAGTTATATCATGTTTCAGGTTGCTGAGTACCTTACTGATCTGCTTTGTTGTTGTTATTTACTTTTTAAAATTTTTTCTTATTTATTATTATTTTTTATTTTATTTATTTATTTTATTTTGAAGGTAGTAAAATACAGCAGAACAAGACAGGACATAGCCAACTGAGGCAGTGCAGTGAAATTGGTACAGAACCTCACAGCAGGTTACTGGGATAAAGCAATAGGTACAATAGTATATCTGGTTTTCTTCACAACACTTGTTCCTTCAATCAGGTAGAGCAATATCGAAGGAAATACCGAAATTATAAAAGCAGAATATTGAATAGAGCAATACCATTGATCAGAACAGAGCAAAACAGAGATAAAAATATTTGCCTTCAAAGAGATGGCAGAAGAAAATCCCCCTTATTTGCTGTATTGCCTATAGTCAAACTCGCAAGATACGCTCAGATCTCTGGCTCTCACTTGCTACCGGAGGGGGGTGGTGGATGTTTGATTCTTAGCCCGCGCCCCAGTAGGCTCACAGCCGCCCACCAGAGGGGTGAACTGGCTTCCCGTTTTCCCAGCACCCCAAGGTCCAACATGGCGCATCGCACATCTCAGGAAATGCTGATATGGTTCTTGCCCTGGGGCAGCGGCAGCTTGCCAAGCCACAGCCACTTACCAGAGCGGCATGCTGGTGGCTGCCCGTTTTCCCAGTGCCCCTGCAAATATATATATTGTATTATATATAATAGTTAAGATAGTTATACTACTAATTTCTCTTAGTTCACTGAAAGAAAAGTTTGCGCTAATATTGCTTGGACCATTAAATGCCTATATCTTGTGCTCTGAGTAACCAACTTAAAGATAACAATATGCAGTGTATTAATCATTGTTTCCCTCCTATTATCTTGTTTTGAAATTTTTTTCACTTTAAAATAAAAAATATAACAAGTAAATCAGACCATGTATAACTAATCATTGTAATTAAAAAAAAAAAAAAAACTTAGACCTGAGTCAATAAATCTGACCTAACACTGAGTTGGCATCACGTGGAAGGCCAGGGATAATGGGAAGCGTAAGAAGAGTGTACACATCTCAGAGGCTATTGAAACTGTCAAAACACTTTTTAATGGGCCAGGGATAGAGTTCAGTGGCTCAAGTGCCTGCCTGGCAAGCACAGGTCCTGAGTTTGATTCAAACACAAAAACAAACAAACACTTTTATAAAAATATAGTAACAACCATGGAAGGCCACCTAGATGGCTCTCCTTGAAAAAAGAGCATTTGGCCCTACCTCCCTGTACTGATATGTACAGAGCTGGCTAGGGCATTTCTTTATCCCCTCAATTGGCTTTAAGCAATGCAAATGGGTCTAGCTAAGTGTTAATGTGTAGTTTTTAATGGAAGGCAACAGCAGTGATGCCCAGCCTACAGCCCCCAAGTAATATGGGAGATCTAAGCTGAGTGATGTCACACTGTCCGCTGAGAATGAGCCTACAGAAAAGAAGTTCTGACTTCTCAGGGCATGGATTACACGCTGAAACTGAAGCACCAACCCCGAAACACTAGATACTGCCCATCTGTTGTATTCACGTTACTCTTTCTGCTTCTCTCTCTCTCTCTCTCCCCCTCCCCCTCCCTCCTTCTCTGCCCCTCTCTCTCTCTCTCTCTGCGTATTGCAGGGGTGATCTGGGGCCTCCTACCTAGCCCAGCTCACAGCATTCATGTACTTCCCATCACTCTTGTGGTCACTCATCCTTGAGTCACTCCCTCCTCATGAATTAATAACACCCATATTTGGCTCTGGGTCGAAGCCTTTGTTCTGATTGGCCATTATTCTAACTGGACTTAGAATCCCTTTGGCTCTCCACAACTACAAAAATGTCTTACTGTTTTATTCTTGCCATGGGTTGCATGCGGAGTGGTAGATTGGAATTAAATTTTTAGAATTCCAATAATTTCTTTTATGGGATTACAAATGTATACTATTCTAGATCATGATGAGATCCAGAAGGGCTTTCTATAACAATCACCTACCATAGTGGCACAGCCTAATCCCAGCACTCGGGAGGCTGAGGCAAGCAGATTGCTGTGAGTTCAAGGCCACCTTGAGCTACATAGTGAGTTCAAGGCCTGCGGCAACTCCATAACAAGACTCTGTCTCAAAAATTTAAAAAAAATTTAAAAAGCAAAATTAAAAATAAATTAAAGAAATAAAATTTTATGACAAATCCATTCTCCAGTGAGGTTCACACATATGACTGTGCCCATTCCACAATTGTAAATTGGAAGTTTACTATGCTCTGGCATCAAAAAAATGATGAATAGAAGTCACAGGACAAATGAGCTACAAAGAACCTTGAGAAATGATCTTGTCTGTCTCCCCAAAAAAGACACCTAAGCAAATTAGCACAAAACAAAGAGAAATTGCTACTGTAGTCTTTTTGGCTCAAGTGTGATTTAATACATTTATCATTTTAGGTTTCTGGCCCCTGATTTCAGAGCATAAGTTATAATTTTGTTTAAGTTAAACCAGCTTTGTCTGATGGTGTGGGCAGCTATTTTGAAGACAACAAGAGGCATTATGGCAGCCACTGTTCATTTCCTATTATCTTGTTTTGAAACCTTGTATCACTTACACTGTTTTGTTTTGATTGGCCTTATTCTGTTTTATTTTGCATGGTTTTATTTTCTTTCAAATAAAAAAATTAAAACAAAATAAATTAAACCAGCTTAAAAACTGTTCCTTTTTGAAAAATTTCTCGTCTTTGTTCCTCAAAAATGCTGAATTGACTTTATTATTAAAAGCGCACACATTCAACTTACACCTAGGCTGTAACCCTGCGTGATGGATTCCAGCCCAGGAGGCATTTTATGAACCAGTGTCAAGTTCTTGAAAAATGAGAGGAAAGAGGGGTTTAAGTACAGCATGGATAATGCTAACCACTTCAACAAGGTGTGTGTGTGTTTAAGTCTAAAAACAAACTATTTTCTTTTCCTGCTTTAAGCATGCAAAAGCCTTATACCCAGGGCCAACTGTATTTCATACTCTGGGCTAAAACTCAAAGGAGAATGAAAGACCATTATCCATGCAAGGAACAGATTTGAGGCAAGTTTTAACTGAAAAGAAAAATCCCTCCATCGAGGCACTGTAACGCATGAGCTGCATTCCGTACACAAATCCTTCTTTATTCGTAGAAGGGAGTATGTACTTACTGATTGTCAATAAGGATTTATTTAATAGAATAATCTAACTTTCTTTATTAAAAAGGCATATGAAACATAGTTTCTAATTCTTTAAAGAACAAGCTACAAAGCATGTAAAAATATAACACAGGCTTTTAGTTTTAAAACTGTATCTACAATTTGCCTATCCAATGGTTTGTTCATGTGGATATCGGTAACACAGAGACTTGATCTAATAATGGCTAATTATGCAGTTGTTTATCAGCTCATTTGAAACATTTTGGGATTCAGTCTAGCTCAGCAAATTACTGTGCTTAAGGCAGTTCTACATTCTAGAAAATTATAATATCCCCAGAAGGCATAGAATTAATAATAAAAATCCTCTTTTGTAAAAGATTATCATGGCAGAGCAAATGGAGCAGATCTTCCCTCTCCTACTGCATTTAATATTCTCATTTTCCCCTTGAAACTTTGATGGAGAGGCAATGAGATTATCTCTGTTTTATTAACTTATTAAGAGGCGCATTTATAGAATTCATGCCCTATATTGATTCCTAAAGCTGCACTGCTGCTAAGAGCCAATATTCACAGAAGAGCAGGATGAATCAATTTGTTATCTCAGAATGATTCTAAAACTTAGTAGAGCCTAAATTTTTATCCAGTTCAGAAAGGTTGTTTATTTAATTTCTCTCGGCCTTGATTTGTTGGTTAGTAGAATGAGGGTAAGAGCAAAAAGCAGACTCTGTTTGTTATGAGTATTAAATGAAGTAAGTAATATGATACCTTTATATGTTAAATAATGTTAATTTGGGTCATTATTATGGTTATTATTATTACTATTATCTCTTGTGCTTCAAGATTCAAATAAACATATGCCCATTAAAATCTTCATTTGCCTAAGTAGTAATGTAACTTAACGGTACAGTTGCTTTCATGACAGGTGAAAGTTTAAAAAGTACTTAATGCTTTAGCAGTTTTTAGCTCCAAATTGCCTTTGCCAAGCTGATATCCAACCAGGTGGGTTAGGTTGTCTGCTAGTGTACAAGATAAATCACCTAGATCTACTTTGGAATTATTACAACCTCATAGCAGCTGAGCTTGACAACATAATATTTTTTAAAAGCACTTGGTGTTTCTTCTATTGAACTGTGCCAAAGAGTTTTGAACTCTCTCTTCATGATTCAGACTTTGTCATAGATCTTATCACCTTCATTACCTACACATTAGATCATTGCATCATATTTTAAGAAAAAAAATCTTAAAAATTTCCAGATGCTTCAGCTGGAACTTATGAGACTATTGGTTTTATGGCACGATTTAAGCCAAATATATGTTACCACTTCATTTATTTTGTCAACCAGGACTACATTTTGACTTCCCAGTAAAATTCAATGTGCTATGTTCAGTTTATAAATATAGCAGAAGCCTTAATTTTTGTTGTGTGAGTACAAGATACAGCTCCCTCTTCACATTCAAGAAATTTGGTTGACAAATGTTCCTCAAGAAAATAAAATAAATAAAAACCTCTGCACCTAAATTTTGAGGTTGACAATAGCTTTACTTCCCCTTGTGAGTCATACCTGCTAGAGCACTCAGCACTCAGATTGCAAGATACTTCGACAATGTCGAACAGTGGGGACTGTTTGAGTTAGCTGCTATTCACTGCTCTTTATACCCAGGATCTATTTTTCTTTGAAAATACATAATTAATTTTTCTTGGATTTAAAATCACCAAGAAGTAGCCTCTTTGTTGCTCCTCAAAATTTGTGAGGGAAGTGAAGTCCATTACAGAGGCTGAATACGTTATAAGAGTAAAATGCGAACAGACAAACTAAAATGTCTTGTGGGAACCAGATGCTCACAGCTATCCAAGTGGAGAGTAGCTGGGAACCGAGGGCTTCAGAATGGGTGCTCCTTCTGTGGGCTGCAGGACTTCAGCATGCTGGAACAGAATGTTCTGAGTCCTTCCATCATTTGAAAACCATTAAAATGGTTATTGCCATTCTATTTTTTTAGAGTTCCTCTCAAAAGAGTTAGCCTAGAAGAGGAAATGTGTCTTTCACCAAACACTTCTAGAATCCTAATTTGACCCAGTATCACAGAGTTGTGCAAACACTGCTTTTTCATTGGCTCCATCACAGCTGTAGGTGTGCGTTTTTATGTTTAATGGCTGCTTTAAACACCACTAACACCACTCACAGTATCTGTGACCTTTCACAAACCCTTGTAGAATCAGCCTGGGTTGCACTGGTTAGGTTAAAAAAAAAAAGCAGAAACTCACAAAGCACTGCTGGCCTCTCACTTGTCGCGGGATACATGGAAAATGTCATTACCCAACTGGAGGTGTTGATCACTTGGCAGCCACAAAATGTTCAATTCTTCCACCTCTCTCAGAAAGCAAATTTATTTTCCTCCTGAGAAGACTCACAAAGGATTTGATAAATTGTAGTTGCAGTGTGTAAATATAGGAAGCAAGCTGATACTGTTATTGGAAAACAGCTCCTAAATTTCATTTGCAGAATTATCAGCACATTAACTGCATGTTGAATGCATAAAGGAGAGGTCGGGCAACTTGGATGTTTCTTTGTTTTAGAAAAAAAGTCAATACAGGTGTGATGAGAGGACTGAGGGAAAAACAACTGCAGAAAGTATGGATGCTAACTGTTCTCTCTATCTTAGGGAATACATTTCCTTCCATGCTAGTATTACAAGTTTTGAAGAACATTGTTAATCATATACACATAGAAATCTATTACTCAGTTTCATGGACCTTTCTGACCATAGCAAAAATTAGTCAGAATCAGAAAATTATTTCCTGATAACTGACACAACTGAATAAAATGCAGTGCACATCAGATTTAAAATAGTCATTTGTACAATGTTGCTATTTATGATTCCTATACTTTTGGTGAGATTGACAATATGTTGTGTGACAAGTTAAATTTTTCTTTGGCACAGTACAAAATCTCTGCAATTTTCCTAATTACCACATCCCAAAAGTCAGTGGAAAGAGGAATAGACTCACTTGGTTCGGCTCAATTTCCACAGCTTGACAGGCATTGACATCAAAATTAATTCTAAGAGGAAACTTCATAAAAGAATTCTATTTGATAAAAGAACAATTGGTCTTGAATCACAGTTGCATTTGCATTGTGAAGTTCCATTTTTATTGTATATAAAATAATGCCTAAGGAGAGATTGAATACCCAGAGAGAGTTCATTTGAGGCATCCTGATAGTATCTGCCATATGCAAGTAAAGCAGAAGACATTTTTATGACATCTTCGGAACTTGAAGATTGAATTACAGTTTTAGTAATCATCAGTTCCCCTCCCCTGGTGTCACTTTTTGGTAATATACTGCATGGAAAAGACTTATGACTCCAGTTTTATAAGCTTGCAATAAAAATATAACAACTGTTATATTAAATTATTTAAGTTGTAAACCATTTTGAAAAAGGAGAAAAAGTTTTATCGACATGGAGACTGAAAAACTGATTATGATGGAGAGAAAAATGTATTGTGCTGATTACTCCCAAGTTTTTCCTTGGTTTAGCATATTGTAAATCTTCAAGCAATCTTTCAAACCAAGGTCTGGGTATGTGAGGTTCTTTTATTTATTGATTCTTTAGAACTGACTGATGGCAAAAGAAAAATGGAACCTACATAGTTCTAGAGTACCAATTTATTTTAGCAGAGTTGTGAGTGCAAATAAAGCAATGGAAAAAGGTAGTATAAACTTAAATTTAAGTAAAAGATACTAACTAAAGAAACAATACATATAAAATATCCTGGTATTCCCCCAGAGAAATTAGGCTCTAGAGATTGTCCAGTCTTTCCAGAATTTTTTCTTTACCTTATGTTGGCTTAAGGCCCCTCATTATCCTTATTCATTACCTGACTACTATTTTGCTGGAATATGCAAAATAGTCGAGACTAAGATATTTTGTCATTTCTAGGATTCTACACATTCACTGCATTGGAAGCTCCATGCTTCCAAAGCCAGGCTTCTTGCAGAACTTTCTGTCCATCATTGTCTCCTTTCTCTCACATTTCTAACCACTTAGAAATCTAGGTGTAGTCTCTGGCTTGGTCAGAATCAGAGCATTTTGTGCTTACACATTTTGATACTCCCTCTCTGCCTCCGTGATTGTGAATACTAAAGCAAAGCTCCAATCAGCTACACACAGCATGCACACACTCACATGCTCACACACGCACATATACACATACACACAAATGGACTCCAACCTCTTAAGCATAAACAGAATGTCCTGAATAAATAATCAGGTTCTGTCTCCTAAATGAAATTAGAATAAGGAAGCCACATATTCCACCTGGTAAATGAAACCACAGAGGGACTGTACAATAATTGAAGCTAATAATTTCAAAAATGAGAATTCCAGCACTCTTTCTTGCTGCTATATATGCCCACGTGCAGTCTCAACAACAGCAAACTGGCTGTATTCTCACTTTGATGGCAATGAAACTACTGATAATGTAACCTACTTGTGTCAAGAACTTTTATGTTATTTAATCCTCATAACATCTAAATGAAACAAGTATTATTCTGATTTCCTCAGCTATAAGTTCAAAATTACATAGCTAAAAAGTATCAGAATCAGGATTTGAATCAAGTATCTAGCATTCAAGTGCTTACCAAGTACATTATACTTTTCTAATGCATTATAACCAAAGAAAATAGGATAAGAAAGAAGTGTAGGCCACTTTATGTTCTCTGAATTCTCCTATTGACTTATTTGTTACACATTTATTGAGTCCAGATAATATGACAGAGTCTATCTTTGGTCTGAGGTTATAAATAGCATATGGTTACTGTCTTTGTTACCCACTGGGAAGGAAAACAATAAACAATCAATGTTATGTATGATGGATGGTATAATTGGGAGATATGTAGGCACTGTGGGAGAAATTTGTATTTTCACTTAGTGATGGCCTACCTATGGGATAATAATAGGTCCTCTAAGGGAGGCTTGTTCATAGATTGATCCTCAACCAAGAAGTTCTATCTGCCTTCCTTTCACCAGACTGAGAAGGAAACCACTTAGTAAAGTCAATTTCATTCATTCACCTGAATCTGAGGATCTCACTCTTGTCTCCTGCATCTCTAGATTTATGACCTGGAACATTCTGATCAGTCTGTAGTAAGTTGGGTCAACAATCTCCTTGGAAAATAACTCTTGAACTATTTTCCTGACATATGGAATCCAGCAAGGCACACTGACTGATTTTATTACCTTTTTATACCTTGCCTTTGAACCTCACAGCAAGGAGACTTTAAATGGCTACATATACATATAGGTAACAAGTAACAAAACTGTCAATTTCCCTGGCCTCCTTACACATTACCTCTACTATTGTCTCCATCTCACATCTGGAATCACAATAGCCTTTCTGAGAATAGATAAGAGGACCAAATGCTTTCTATTTTCTGTAGAGATAAGAATCTTCCCTAAAGGTACCAGTACACTATCATTATAGGTACCAGTCATTATGTTAGGCTTTTTAAACATACAATACTACAGAAGAATCAGGAATTTAAAATACTTCAGTGAAGAAAAGGCAATAAAACTTCAAAAAATGAACCAGAATAATTAGTATATCTTTTTTGCCTATTTAGGGTAACCAGGGTTCTTTCTTTCCAACAAATGGCAAGTAACATTTTTTTTTTTTTTGCTGGCATCAGGTTCATTTATTTATTTTATAAGTTTTTATCAAGTTAACTATCTTAAACACATATTAACAATCAGACTAACAGGACAGAAGACCATATAAAATGCATGATATAGATATGCTAAATCAAGGTACACTTTTAAATATATAGGCTGTCACTAATTACAATTACTTTTTCTCTCTTTTTCCTATTTTCTGTCTTTTATTTTAAACTTTAATTATATATTGGGTTTCTCATACAAGAGAAACCATAAAATTTTTAACCTTGTGTGTCTGATTTACTTAACATTATGGTCCCAAGGTGCACTTATTTTCTTTGAAAAGACTCAATTTTGTTATTCCTTGGGGGACAGTAGTACTTCATTTTCTTTACTGATTCATCTGTTGATGGACACATAGCCAGCATCCAAGATTTAGCTCTTATGACTTGTGCTGCTATAACAAGGATTTGCATGTATCATGGAATTTGAGGTCTCTAACTCTTTCAGGAAGGTACCTCAAGGAAGAATAGCTGGGTCAAATGGAATTTCTATTTTTGGTTTTTTGAGGGATCTCCATACTAGTTTCCATAGTGGTCACACCAATTTACACTCCTACCAACAATGAAGAAGAGTTCCTCCCCACCCCACCATCACCCCACAGTCCCACCAGCATTTGTTATTGGTTGAGTTCTTAAGAATGGCCATTCTTTCTGGTGTGAAGTGAATGTCAGTGTTGTTTTAGTTTGCATTTCTTGAATTGCCTGCAATGCTGAACATGTTTTCATGTATTTATTGGCCATTTGTACTTCATTGGAGAAGTCTATTCATTTCAGATGCCCACTTTTTTTATTGACTCTTTAAATTTGGGGGGGTCATATTTTTTGAGTTCTGTTAGTTTTGTTTTTTGAGTATTTTGTTTTTGTTTTTGGGGGGGTTGTTTGTTTTGGGGGGGAGGTTGGTTTTGGGGGGATACCGGGAACTCATGACCTCACACTTGCAAAGCAGGTGCTTATGCCGCTGAGCTAAATCCCTTGCCCTTTGTTTTGGTTTTTTGCCCTTAGAACTATCTCATCTTGCAAATAATGTTCCCTGATTCATCTTGAATAAACAAAGCTGTTAATAGCCTCAGTGCAATGAGTCTGAAGGGAAGATATTCAGAAGGTTTCTTTGATCTGGAATGATGAGATCTTGTAGCCACTGTGTAGGACACATGTATTACTCCACGAATCACTGTGGATGCCCAGTCTGGAGTAAAAGGCTCCTAAAGATTTAGGGCAAGTATTTCTAATGGCAAGGCACCAAGAAACCCATATGACTAGTTAAGATCTAGACTTGGAGTCTCTATTAGTGAGAAAATATTTGAACATTATAACCTATCATTTAGAAAAGGCCCAAAGAGCAAGCACAGAAAAGAAGTGCACATAGGGTCTTGAAAAGCAATTTCTCTACACTTTATTCTGCAAAGCAAAGGATATACAGTACCTTGGAGCAACCAGAGACCAGCTGGTTTAGATTGCAAGAAAATATCGCACAGAGATAATGCTCTATAACTAGATACAGAAGATCTCAAAGATACCAACTGCTGTTATTTACCAGAGGAGATTATAAATGTAGACATAAATATGAATAATCACTAGAACTACTGACAATGTAATAACTTCACTTTACACATAACATTCAGACGGCAAGTGATAATGTGTCTGAGTATGAAGGACAATGAATCCATGCAAGGTACTTAGTTGAAAGTACTGGCATGTTTCTCACCAGCTGTCACGTGGTCCCTCCCAAAACTCTTGTAAGTATCGGAAACAGTGGCCTGAGGGTGAAAGTCTTCTCGCCCAGGAACGGATCCCTTGAGCCATCCAGAACTTAATCCCTGAAGATTTTGATTAATCCATGATAACAAATTAAATTTGGATCAATAGAAATTGTCTGTACCAAGAAACTAATCGTGCATTTAGTAAGTTCAGTGAAATCATTGGTGGCTTTAAATTTATATGGAAAAAACCCTATTGACTTTTGAAATCCAAATTCAGATTACTTTGGAGTGATATAGCCTTGGGTTATAATAAATTAAGACTGTCAGTTTTCTCTCTTGGGTAAATGTATGGTCTGCAGACCTCTAATTTATTCTTAAATTATGACGATTCTTTAATTGCTATTTACAGAGACTTTAGACCTATTTACATCATGTAAAAAAGCACAGAACATGTACTTCCTATACTATTTTCATACACCATTCCTGTTTAAATGAACCAGCAAATCACAGCCAATTTCAAGCCAAGTTACAATCTCAGCTCAAGTTATTCAGTGGCTTAGAATAGTAAAAAGATATC
Organism: Hydrochoerus hydrochaeris; assembly: GCA_004027455.1. Classification (NCBI taxonomy): domain Eukaryota; kingdom Metazoa; phylum Chordata; class Mammalia; order Rodentia; family Hydrochaeridae; genus Hydrochoerus; species Hydrochoerus hydrochaeris. The sequence goes on from PVLA01004826.1 coordinate 144,081, forward strand.
CCTAAAGTTGCACCATCTTCAAGATACAGGATGCCTCAGTTATTAGAGAGCCGCTGAGAGGCAAAGTAGATGAATCAATGGACCAGAGTTGAATTTATATTGTACTTTTCACACAAGAAGATTATCTAGGCCTTCAGTACACCTATACGTGAATCCATGTGTGACATCTAATGCTTTTCACTTAATTTCCTTATGGACCATTTTTCTGGAAAGGAAGATGGAAAATTTCAACCAGCCACAAATGGACTGAGACCCACCAATTACATTTCACATTGAACAGGTATCCCAGGCAGGGCTTGAAACCAAGCTACCAAAATGAAGCAAAGAAAATGCTACTGGAGCTAAACAGACAATCCTGCACAGGAGCTTAAGCAATGGGCTCGTATGAGTTTGTCTTCGTGTCCAGGGGCAATCTTGCCTGGCAATTCTTTGCAATTTAAAATTGCTAAAATCTCTTTCTTAGCAGAAACTGCTACCACATCTAATAGAAGGACCTCTTCAATCATTTTGTTCTCAAGAAATAAAAAGTTCTAAAGACCAGGGCTTAAGGTCATGGGTCTGTAAGGAAATGCTAAAAAGTCTGTATTTTATCAAATGCAGGAACTCTAAGAAGGGCTCACCTCTTAACCAGGTTGCCCTTTTTGCAACCAAAACAAAACTGCTCAAACAATTCTCTGCCTTAAAAGTATAGGACTCTATTGAATATTCACTATATTCTAGAATCGCAGCATTAGTTATATTAAAGATTTTTAGCAGACTATTACTATTTATGCTAAATATTTTTACCACTGTGCTAAGCATATATAGGGCAACAGGGGAAAGGATGAGGAGCCCTTGTTTAATAGAATTTTCATGCTGTGTAAATCTAAATTATTTAGCTGACTGGTAGAATTTTTATAAAGTCGAAAATAAATATCAATAAACAATAGAAATGCAGAACTAAAAATCTGCTTGTCTTATTTCTTCAAAGGTCACAATTTTTTCCATGACATAGCAGTAAATAAAATGATAAAATGCCTTCAAAATATCATAAATTATGGGAAATAACTATAGACTTTTCAGGATGGTTTGATATATAAATACTTGAAGATTAATGTTGTAGATACTCTTTAAATACTAGCAAGAAGTAATGCCAAACCATAATTGTTCAAATAAATCATGACTATGATATAAATTAAGAATTATAATATCATTAGCCACTCTTAGGAAAATGGTTTTGGAGTAGTCTGATGTGCTAATAAAATACATTAATTTAAAATTTTCACACATCTGAAGGTAATTGACAGTGGACCCAGGACTACTATTAATACATCTGAAAGTTAGTTTGATTTTGATCTCTGGATGTCTCTGATTATATATTCTGTGGTTTAGTGGAGACAATTAATAGATTCAAGTAATCCCTCAGCTATTAAAGTCTGATTCCAATACTATGTAAAAGGCTCAGTGAAGCAGAAGCTATGTAAGAAACCACATCAGCGGAACCCTACTCCTTCTAGAACATCTTTTTTTTTTTTTTTTTTGTAGGTACAAGGGATCAAACCTAGGGCCTTGCATTTGCCAGGCAGTCACTGCACCACAAAGCTCTATCCCTAGTCCGGAACATTTGTTTTTTAATCACGTCTCTAGCCCTGGAACCTCACAAAATTCCTTTTCTGTTTGCCATCTCCCTGTAGCATATCCCCAGCTGTATTTCCTCTGTAAACAATATAACCCAGGTTGACAATTCAGGCCTCATAGGTAACGTAGGCAACTGCCTACTTTTGTGAAGATCTTTTGAAATTCCAGCTACCTCATTCATATGGTCTGTGGCTTCTTTTGCAGTTGAATAGTAGCAACAGAGTCCATATGGCCTACAAAGCCAAAAAATGTTTACCATCCGGCCCTTTAAGAAAAATAAAATTGTCGAGATATTATCAACACAAAGGAGAACTCAGGATCTTTCTCCAAAATCCATGTCTCTTCCGTTCCTACTACCGGTAATTCTCAACTTTTTGGACTTCTCATATGATACATGAATGTTATTATATAGGTTCCAAAATTTACTGAGTTGAGACCACCATTTTATGAAATTTCATGACTGTGGATTTGAAATCCGAGTAACCCTCAGCAACAATTATTCTCCAGTGGCATCAGCAAGTCACTCACTGGAATTCATCCAGCTGCTGGGCTCACCTTACAGATTGAAGGTGGCTTCACTCACATATCTGGCACCTCGGGGAATGTGATGGTTCATACTGTCGACTTTGTTAGTAAAATTCAGTCCTGAGTGGTAGTGATGTGACCTTGGGGGCTGTGTCTTGTGCCTCGTCTCTTCCTCTGTGATGCTCTTTTGCCGTGTCCTGCTTCCTGGCCACCATGAAGCCCCTTTGCTGCATCATGACTTTCTCCCACGGAACCATCTGTCACAAACAGAAATCTTTGAAACTTTGAGTTAAGTCAAATATCTGCTTTAAGTTGTGATGTAAGGCATTTTGCCCTGGCAGCAGGGAAGCTGGCTAACACAGTGAGTGACAGCCAAACTACCGATTCAGCTGGGCCCCTCTGCCCGCCCTTTAGGGAACGTGTCTCTGCACGAGCTCTGTAATAGGGTGGGTGAACTTAATAGGGCGACTCAAGGCTTCAGGGTTCTAAGGTGGAAGTTGTCAGTACTCTTAAAGGCCAGTTTCTGGCACAGCATCTCTGCTTTCAAAGGCACAGGGAAAGGAAATACACTTCACTTTTTGGGAGAAAGAATGTCAATTTCTGGCCATCTTTAATTTGCTACTATTTCCTAACTGGTCACCGTGCCTCAAATCATTTTCCATTCACGGTCACATATCACTAAAACAACAATTTCATTCTTCATGTCTGCTTCCCCAAAATGTAAAGTGACTTCTTTGGTTTAAATATCTCACCCTGGTATCCAAAGCATTTTCCACAGCGGGATGCAGTGGAAACAATCCTATATTGCTGAGTCTCTTCACGGATCATTCATCTGTTTGTTCTTACAAATATTCCTTGCATTCCCTTGTTCTGTTTCATTCAGCAAGAGATTGGCCTCGCACATGATTTTTCCTCAACTCCCTGTCATCTTTGGCTTGGCCATGCCTCATGGGAGACAAGGGTACAAGACTGGGATGATAGCAGACAGGAAGGACCGACGTCTTCCGCCCCTTCGCTCTGCTTACAATGATCTCTGCCAAGACTCCATCTTTATTCCTCTGTTGCTTTATATCTAACTAGTTAGGTTTTCTCTAGTTCCATCCTTTACTGGGTAGCCTGGTCTCTGGACTCTGGACTCTGGAAACACTACTTTCTCCTTGTTTTCCCAGTCAAAGGGCTGTTGATTACTTCCTGAAGTTGTTAATCTCTAAATTAGTACACCATACACTATCTGCCATCCCATCCCATTTATAAAGTCAGTTCTTTGGATTAACTTTTTTCTTTTTTCTGCTTAAAGTACAGTCACTTTTCTCCTCATTAGACCTCAACTGATACAGCCCTCCACACAGAGCACACACCCAAGGCAGCACAGTTTAGTACCTGGCCTCTTATACCACACCGATTGTTATAATATTAGTAGACCGTATATCTGACTTCATTCTTCAGAGCTCAGCTCAAACTTTATTTTCCTCAGAAAATCCTTCAATATCAGTGTAGTTTACTCATTTGACTCCATCATTCTTTGGCAATTTTCAATGTGTATGTCACCCCAGTTTATAAACTCGTTGAAGAAACTTGTCCTTGCTTCTTACTCCTCAGCATTCCCACCTATTATGGTTTAATTCTAATATGTTCCCCACGAAAGTCTTTCATGTGTGGAGGTGAAGCTTTAGGATGGTGATTGGACCATGTAAGGTGCTTTACTCATCAATGAATTAATCAATTAATGAGTTTATAGCTGAATGTGCTGTTAGATATAAAGGAGATCAGCTATGAAAGGGCCTGAACCAGCAGAGCACATTCTTGTACTCTGTTCCTTCTTTCTTTTCTCTCTGCTTCCTGGCCCTCACAGTGGGGTGACCACGTTTCCTCCAGCTAGGCCCTTCCCCCATGCTTTGTCTGCCTTGGAGCTAGTAAACCACTGATTAAATTTTCTAAAGCCATGAGCAAAAATAAAGCTCTCCTTTAAGTTGAAGCTACTGGATAATTTGTTCCAACAGTGGGAAGGTAACTTACACCACCATAGTATAAATGTACACTAAGTATCTAATAAGTGTTGATCTGATTAAAGACTTTCACATAGGACTTATTTCTTTTAATGTTTTTTTGTAGTTTTTTTGATTTAAAGAGAAAAAAAACAGGAAAAAGGTAGAAATATTACAGAATTTCAAGAAAAGAAGATAAACAGTAAGAAATCACTAGTTGATAAATTACATATTGTTCTTTTAGGAATAGTTATTCAAGTTACAAAATTAAAGCACACAAAGTGGACACTCAAGCAGTGAGAGTGCAAACAGATCTGTTCAACAATCCAACAAGAACCTAGAAATATGGTCATCAATCCCACACACCTAAACATACATGCAGCTATATCTTTTATAGCGCTTCCTATTTCCTCTTTTTTTTACAATAGCAATTATACATTTTTAAAATTTTATTTAAAGAGAAGAAAAAAGCAAAACAGAAAAAAGGGTAGCAATAATGCAGAATTCTAAAAGAAAGATCTTTTAATGTTTTTTAAGTCTGACTCATTTCTCTTGGGTATTAATACCAAATAATTTCTACTTTTGAGTAGCATCCAAAGTGAATTAAGAGGTTCTTTCATTGGTTAGTGCTATCGTTAAATTTTTCTTAGCCTGAATGAAGACGTTACAATGAAGGTGGTCTTTCTTCAATGCTAGAGGAATATGATCAGCACAGGATATAACTCATTATATATAAGGTAGATATCAGGCGAATAGGAAATTAAGAAGAAAAGTTCATGCCATGCCTGATGGATTTGTATGAAGAAACTACTGACTGATATGTTTAAACAAACACAATCCTTTAAATGTTTTACAAATTATAATTAATTCTGGTGTTAATGAAAATACATTCCTTAATTTACATCTCTTTAATAAAATATAATAAATGGCAAAGAGTGCTATAGAAAAGACATATAACTAAATAATTTAAGTTATGTCCCATGTTCCCCATGCCCTAGACCTGTACTTTCCTTGTTTATTTTCTTAACCCCTTAGGAATGTTGGAAACATTAAGGGTATTTGATAAATATTTTAATCATTTGATGCTACCCATGCTATTATTCTATATGTTATTAAAAAAAATTAAATAGATGATCATCTTGCTATTGAATTGCAAAATTCTTCCCAAGAGACTATTTTAAGCAAAATTGTTCAACTTGGTTGTTATATTTAAAAAAATAAATTACTAATAGGAAAGTTTGCTATAATGTTTATTGCTCTAGAGATAATTAAAAATTATCTGGATCAGAACACACTACAGTTTGATTTCTTAAGATCTGTTATTACCTCCATTCAGCTTATGATAGTCTAAGACAACATCAGAAGAAGCTTTGCCTTTTCTTGCAGTGAAGAATAAGGGCTGGACAATTTTGAAAATGAATTTCTTCCCTGCTGCTGGTCTTAACCACAGTCATTTGAATGCTTTCCAAAAAAGGCCTCCAGCCTCCTCATGTTTCACCTTTCCTTTGCAGTGCCGATCATTTAGAGGGCAGACTTGTTCCAGACAGCTTTAATTAAACTGTACCGAGGATGCAGTTGATGTCAATGGAAATGATCCATAACATGAGGCTAAGCGTGTATTTAACAGTGTTCTGTCCAGTTCAATCACCTTCTAGCACTTCAGTGGCTTTACATTCATGTAGCAAAGACTGAATGTATGTATGTATCTTTTTTAATCCATCCCATTAGTGGCCATATGTTTGAGCTCCAGTGGATACAAATACTGTCTGCAATCTGCCAGGGACTTAGGGACATCAATAATTTGTGAATAGTCATGTAGGAACTGGTCGAAGGGTTAAGTGCTCTGCACATCAGGGGCACCTCTTTTGGGATTTGAACTTTGAGTAGACTGTTAGGAGCCTTATCCCCTATGAGGATTCCTACTACATGCTGCTTGTCAGATGCATCCAGCTGTAGTTGGGAAGCATTATTAGCTCTGGGATTTAAAGATCTGTGTTGAGTACGGATAGAATGGCATCTCTGAGTTAAAAAGCAAGGAGAGTGCATTGTAGCAGCCTCTAGGACACTTTCCAATTCTGCGTTAAGCATGCTTTCCTTCTTTTCACCTATGCTCTTGTGTATTTCTTCCTCGTAAATAGATTGCACAGCACCCTTCTGAGATCTTATATTTACCATTTGTCCCTTGAACTTGCTGGCAAATTAGACTGCATTAGCCAAAGCTGAAATATAAATTTCTCCTGAAAATAAGAGAAGGATAGACATGAAAAGCTTTATTTCTTATTCTTCTAGCCAGAGGGGGAGGAAAGGTACCATGAATGAGTTTTGAAGTTTAACTCACATACTGGTCTTGAACTAACAATTCTCAAATATAGTTGTCTTAATACCAATCGCAACAAAAATTCTATAAAAGCTTGTGCTGTGTCTGCTAGCCTGACCGTCATGTGCACCAAAACCTTGTCTGTCGTGCCACTCGCCTTTGGCAGAGTGTCCTGCAGGTGGTACTTGATGAACGCTGCATGGGTGGGTGGGAAGATGGATAGATGGATGGGAGAAACGAGGGAAGGAATGGGGCAAAAGAATAAGAAAGAAAAAAATGAAAGCACTTGGAGAAACAGAATAGTCACTCTGACCTGTGCGCAAATAGTCGCTCTCAGTAATATTTTCTAGAATGTGTTTTGGATCTGAGGATAGATATGTAGCAATAAAATATGTTTCAGCAGTTTTAATGGATATGGATTTCAGAGCTAACTTACATTATTATGACCTGTGAGGAATAGCAGCACTTAGTTTTCTTGTCAAGTAACAGATAGAAACAATTATGTTATGACAACAGATTTCCGTGAAATTTTTTCTACAGCGTATCCTGACATGATTTGGTTTTAATATGACTGAATACTTGCATAGTAAAGCATACTGTGGCTTCATAAAGTAGTAAGGCTTATTAAACTTGGGGATCTTTAATCTTTCTCTCTTTGAATATCTAACAGATCTTAAAGGTAGGTTTTCTGCTTCTTAGTTGATTTTCTGTGCTTTTGTTTCCAATAACTCTTAGCCTTCCTACCCTGGAGCTGTTTCATGCATCACTCACTTGTCCTTAGTTGATGCCTAGGAGACCTTTTCAAACTTAACTATACAGTGAGGCCTCAGCGGACACCTAGATCGATTCTGTTGGGAAAAGTCCAAGCACTGATGGGTACTTTGTTTAACATGATAGAAACTGGAGGTGCACAGCTTCCCTCCTGACTGATCAGTGCTCCTGTCTGAATGTATCTACACATTCTCAATTTAAAAAGAAAGGTATAAGAGGGTAGGAAAAACACTCAGTGTCTGACCAAGGACTGATACGAAGATTCAGAACTTTCATGTACTTGGTAAAAAATACTGGAGCTAATACTTATTAATATCACCACCTAGGCAGATAAGCCATCCTTTGAGATTCAAAATTCACCATTTTAAACTCTTTTCATATTAATTTAAAACAGATAATAATAAGGAAATAAATTATATTGTTGGTTTATAAGCCAGACAATATAGACATCAATGTAATTTCTAACTTATTTCATCATTTTTAAATAAAACGCTTGGTATGTATTTATTTTGATTTTTTGAATTTCAAATCATAATCATCCAATGCAAATTTTAAAGTAAATAATTACAACACTATTTGTTAGTAAAATGAACTGTTATTTTGCTAAAATCTTAAGTAATTCAGTAGGCCAACATGATTAAACACGCTTGAGTGAAGAGTAATGGTTTCCATGTGGCACTAATGTTCTTCGCAGGACTAAGGGGAAGGTGTGAAGGGTGTTTTGTTGAACCATGTCTGGTTGAACTGACACAGCTCTCCCTTTGGTAGTACTTATAATAATTTATAGCTTACTTGAATGTGCTAGAGAATTCTAAAAGGAAAGATTTCAACATTTAGAAATTTAAACGAAGTTTACTTCTCATCTAAGTTCCTGAGTTTATAGATCTTGTAAAAAGTCTACAAGTGATAAGACAGGTTTTGAATTTGGAAAATAAAAATAATTTAATTTTTAAAATTTGAGTTTAATGACTGACTCACTTTTGATTGCCAAGCCATTGTGTTGCTTGAAGATACCATTTCATTCTACCGGAGACTCTGAAACCATCCAGCCTCCCCAGCTGGAGTTTATACTAGAAACCTCGCCTGACTCTTAATAACTGTTATGTTACTAAAACATTACAATACCTGAACTCGGCTGCTTATTACACCAAACATGAAAACCTTTGACCCTTAAGGTTCAATATTAATCAGCTTCCCTCCTGTTTACATTTACTCCTTATGTCAACAATTTTCAATATGAGATAAATTTAGGGATGAGTAGTATTTTTAATCCACACATATTTGAAATATTTTATTCCTATACTTAACAATTTTTACTCAATTAAATAGTTTGCCTGTTTCTTTATTGGTCTTAATTATTTATTAGAAATTGGGTATCATTGTGAATGTATCATCAAATATCATTACAATAAGTAATTAGCTATAAATGAGCCCTATACTGGAGACAGGATTGGTATAAAAATCTTCATTGACAAAATTGTCATGAAGGATACCTAAAGCAATTATTCAATTATAAATTTAATAAAAGTTATTTTTTAATCCTGCGGCCATGAGTAAAATGCTTTTAGAAAAAATATCCGAGAGTTTGTTTTGCCCTTGTATTAGTAGAGGGTTTTTTTTTTCTTTTTCTAAGCTATGATATTTTTCAGATTGTCAAAAGTGTATCAAAGAGTTATCCTGTTGGCAAATTTTATCAATTTCTTTCCTGTTCTTGACAATTTAAAATTCAGTTATGCAACTAAACTAAAAGTTATTAGTCTAATGTGGCAACTTCATGAAAACCTTAGTTACAAAGAAATTCTCAGTTTAAAGAAACATTTCTGCCCTATGAGAAAGTCTCATTATACTTAGAAATTGAATGATACTGTGAAAATAATTTGTTTTCTTCTTGACCTTTTATTATTTATTAATAAAATATACACTTCTTAGTTTTCCAAACTGCTTATAATGTATATTATTTCATGCTTTCCTCTCTAATTAACATTATCAAATTAACAACAAATGCCTTCTGCTATTGCTGCATTTTATCATTATTAGAGTGTGCCCTAAGGGCACCTTTAGGGTTACTTTTCTTAGTATTATTTTAAGCAATCTTAACCTGAATGTCATTTCCAGATCTAGGAAAAAATGTTTTCAATCATGTTACAAGTATAGTTTCTGCTAAATTGTAAAACAAGAAAAATTGAGGACCGAGCAAATACTTTAGCATTAATTCTGTTTGGTGTGATAATGGAAAACCTTTCAGGCAAAACATTGTCTAGGAGCAGATACAAGTAGTAGGTGTCAAAGCCGTACAAACTGGAACAGGCTTTATCTATCTTACCCACCCAAATAAATCAACTGTGCAGTGGTAGATACTTTTATCACTACTACTGACTGTATGTTCTGTACAAATCCAAGAGTACAAACTCATCATTTTTTCTCTTTTTGTGTTTTGGATGTGCAGACATTGCTGGAACACAGGTGAACAAGATGGCAGCTGAACTGGTCCTGCTACCCAAGACTCATTTACCCAGAAGAGACATCACCCATGTGGCTTGCTGGCTTAGTACTTAGTACTCAGATCAACAAATAAGAACTTCACCACCATGCTTGATGAGTGAGCATTTTCATTTATAAACTCTTATCAACACTATTCTGGATGTCCTTGTCCCATTAGTACAAAACTGTACCAAGCGTTTTAATAGTATTACATTTCCTAGCCATTGTGCTTAACAATAAGCCTTCCTACCTAAGTATAAATGCATTTTGTTCCAAAGGTTCCAGTATTTCCTGTCAATGCAAACTACCAGAATTTTTAGCTTCCTGCAAGTGTCATGTAAAGTCAGCTTTGACTGAGCCACTGGTTAAAACTTCTAACTCTGGGATTGTGATCTATCCGCTACATCCGCATTACCGTGCCTTCCCGCTGACTGTAGGAGATGCAGTGCGGTGCAGTGTGATAACTGGCACTGTTGCCTCTTCTCTGCAAACCCACTTCATTCCAAGGGGCCAGAGCCAGATCTATTCTGAAGCCTTCACAATCTAGCTTAAAGCCCAGCATTCTGTAAAGACTTTTCTAGATAGCAGATTAATATTTTGTGTACAATTATGCCATCTGTGTGTTTTGGTTGCATGATCACATAGTAATTTCTGTGGTGTGAAGAGAGTAAAATGACTAGGATACAGTTTTACTAACGGAAACCACAACTTGGAGTTGAGTAATATGGCACCAGACCTCTCGCTCTTAACCACTTGGCTTATACGCTTCTTTGAGAATTGCCTCTCCATAACTAAAATTATAGATTTTTTTAGATGTTATAAGAATGAATTCTAAAAATGTAAAATCTCTTGACCAAAATGCATGCTTTGTATTATTGTCTTGCAGATAGAATCAGAGATCACAAGAATGTACATTTACTTCTAATTTACAAGTCGGTACAAATGATAACATGGTAATAAGACTTTTCTGTCTTCTTATGCATTCAGCCATTCCTGCCCCCATGTAATTGTTGAGTGTTGTTCTACTTCCTCACCATAGTTAGAAGATTCTGTGGCGCCGCTTGAGCATATGGCATGAGAGTTGTTTTTTAGTAAAGAATGAAAGTGACTTTCATTATTTGCCATGATGTAAAAACATGAATTAATAAAAGTTCCTCTTGAAACTTTTCCAAGAAATAGCATGCATTTCCAATTAATCTCATAGCTTGTCGTTAATGGTTTGGCTGTGTTCCATAATTGATATTTTACCTCAGATACAGAAAGAGTGAGATAGAGGGACAGAGAGAGAAATGGTTAGGCCACAGAACGAGTATACAACACCTTTTAGATACTCGTTATTCACCCAGTAAATTGATGTTTAAGCCTGAACACTTTGGTGGACAAGACCTCTGTGAGTGACCATTATTATCAGTTCTTGACAAATTGCAAAAATGACTTATCCTAAAAGGAACCATCAAACTGGTAATAAGCCTTGCACAGTCTTTTATTTCCAGAATATCAATTACTTTTCAAGAATGGACCCACAAAAAATCAATTAAACTTCCAGAAAAGATGACCTTTATGGAGGCTTTTGGCTGATAGAACCTGTAGACTTAGAGAGGGAAAGCACTTGAAATCCATATAAATATATGGAGATGAAAGTGAGAAAAACAGATAAAAGAAGAAAGTAAAGAACCATTGAGGGACTTCACACACACACACACACCCTTCTTGACTGCCCATATAACAAAGTCCAAATGTCTTCTCACAACATTAAAAACTCTTCACAAATCAATTCCATCCTATTTTTGACCCTGTCTCCAAGAACTCTTGGACATGTTTTATGTCTTGGTGGCACATCTTGTGATTCTCCCAGCAACACAATGCTCTGTCATGTGTCAGCAACCCGAAATGAGTTCCCTTCTGTACCCTCACCTCAGTTTTTCAGTGAAGTCTTAGTTTGAGAGCATTAAATGCCATTTATTTTTATGAAACCATTTGTACACTCACCTGCCTTACACTCCTCCACCACCATGCCCACCAAGCAGCAGTTCCTTTTCCATGAGCTTCATCGGTCTTTCAACATCCTTCTTATGATATTGACATCAAAAAGCACGCCTCAGTCATCTGGTACACCCAACACCACCACCAACCTCCAACGCCCTTTCATTTGTACTACATTGCTTTGAATTTCCAGGCTCATTTCCCGAGTTCCTTCAGCATACTTTTCTTCCTTCATTCTCACTTTCAGAATGTTCTCCAAAGTGATAATAATAACTAGCATTTATATAATACTTCATAAATTACCAGGCACTTTCAAATCTGTATTAGTTTGCTCTAAGCAATATACTGCCATAATAAAACACTACAGGCTGAGTGCTTCAAACAACAGAAAGAAGTTTTCACAGAGTTCTAGGTGGTAGAGGTTCAAACTAAAGGTGTTAGCAGGTTTGAATCCTTTCTCTTTTTCTTACAGATGTTTCTTTCTCATTGTGTCCCTCTCACCTCTGAGTTATCTGTGTCCTAATTTTCTCTTCCTATAAGGCCATACGTCATAACATGTATGACCTCATTTTATCTCAGTTTCCTCTTTAAAAGCCTTATTTTCCTAAACAGCTGTCTTCTGAGGCATCAGGAGTGAAGAATTTCAGCATACAAGTTTGTGGGTGGGGTAGAGCTAAGGAGACACAATGCATCCCACAGCAAGGTCTGCAATCTCATTCATCCTCACAAGCAACAGCTGGAGCCACTCTCCTCTATTTCCACAGGAAATTTCTCAAAATATGGCTGCTCTAAAGTTAGGTGTAGATCTAGACTTCTGCGGTCTGAATCCCAAGGCTTCATTTTGGAAAAGGTCTTTGTTCTTTAATGAGTGAATGAAACAGTGCTTCAAAATTCTCGGGTTCCTTAAAGAGTTTAAACTACCAAGGTCTGATCACCCTGCCAGTATAAGGAGAAGTGAAATACTGCCTCTTTTCTAATGTTGAGAAATCAGAGAGACAGTGAAAAAAAGATGAGGTGAGGGTTTTATTCATGAAGAACCTGAGTGGCAAACTGAACACATTTCCACTGGCAAGAACCTCCAGTGACACAGGTCTGACCATCCCGTCTGACAGCCTGTACCACCCACTGGACTGTCCCATGCAATGTGCCATGGGTGTTCAGAGCCATGCAGCAGCAAGACATGAATTAGGCCCCGCTGGAAACCGGTTAAAGATATACCTACTGGCCACTTCAACTGGACAAATGCCAGCCCACCCTAGCTACCAAAGCAAATGGGTACTTGCTGCCTTGTACATCAGGTTTTCTGATCCAGGCCCCTTCCAAGGAAGACAACAGAGACCTTGATCCTAGGCCAAAGTGGGAACACTCAGCACACCACAGTCTGAGAAACTTTTGCCTCCACCTTAGTCAAGCAAGTAGGGAATTCTCAGAAGACGCTACGTATCTCAGGACTCACCCATTTCTGCTCACTTCCTGTAAATCACTCCTAACCTATGTCTAGGATGAGTCAAAGCACAGGGCCCTGTGTACTTCAGCACTGAAGTGGAGCTGCAGATGGAAGGTGTGATGGTGGAGTGATGGCGTGGCCTGGATGCTTGCTGGTCCAGCCTCAGGCCACTCCACCTCAGAAGGAAGTCATTCTCCCTGTCCTCTTTCCCCTCAGGCAGTGAAACGTGGGGAAAAGATGCAAAGACATGACCCTAAGGTAGCTCCTTGCAATCAAGAATTATTGCCCCCCCTTTTATAAGGTGAGAAATCTGAACCCTTCTGAAGGGAAGGATAATTTTAAAATATTTTTAGAGGAAAGAGCTGCTGTTTTTGTCCTTGCCAAGGCACAAGCTATTTTCTCTTCCTGTCTTTTCTTTTACTTCCTCACCTTTTAACAGAAACCATTTATATCAACATGGTGATGCCAAGTATGTGTACGAATAAATGCAGACAGCTGCTAATAGTTCTGAAAGCAGCATAACCTTCTTGTTACACAAGTTGGGCTAGTGAGCTCTTCCCTTCCTTGTAATTTCCCAAACCTGCTGCCAAAGGGCGTTTTCCAGAGGTCTCTGTGACAATGTTTGCATCCAGAACTTGGTTGCAGAAATCTGCGGTGACCAAGGCAAATGTATTCAAGATTTGAAATCTAAGCAGATTTTGCCTTAATTAAGGAAATTCCAGAGCAGCCCATTGCCCCAATATTCAAATAACAAGGGTTCACTCAGACATGTACTTGATTTTTGGTCCTGAAAGCTTTTTTTTTTAAAAAAAAAAAATCTGTAAATCAATTTTGTTTCTGCCTCCTTGCCAAAAGAATTTACTATTTAGTTATTATCAAAGTTAGTGTAGGCTGATAATAATTGCAGCATCCAAAACACAAAGGAGTGTTAAGGGACTCTAACAGTAGTTAAACTAAGTTGCAGGCAGTTATGGGAAAGAGCATTTTTTCTAGAAGCCTTGGTTCCCCCCTTGTGTAAGTGAATCAGGCTGTGAAAATACACATTAGCATATTTTTTCTGGATCTGTGTTGTGTCTGTGCATCTGTGCCCACGGGTCCCACTCTATCTCCTATCTCTCCCAAGAGCTCTTCGTATTCTTTCCCCAGGTGTTGAGCAGTAACAGAGATGGACAGATCAGGCTAAGCAAGTAGAGCTTGCAGAGAGCAAAAACACATTTACGAAAATTGATGTTGGCCTCTAGGGGCTCTTAGCACATACCTGGCTGGGTCATCATAAAGCCATCTGAGTCAATCACCCTAAATAAGTTAAAAGATGACACCAACACATTCTTAAGCTGGAATGATTTCATTTTTTCCTCTTATATGGTTAACTAGTTCATGCACTGATCTGCTACACCATAAAGGGCTGAGTCAGAGTCCTTGTTGCCCTTCTAAATGCTTTGATGGTGTCGGAAACTGTCTTTTTAGAATAGGTAATAAAGAAAACCTCAGTGCTTTTTCTTCAAGGACACTGTCCAATTCAATACCTCCTACCCATGTGTGATAGTCTAATCCTTCAAAATACAGTGATTGAATAAAGTGAATTTCAGAGAGTGAATTCATTGATTTAGCAAAGGATTTGTACTGTATCATATTATAGTTCCCTAAATGAACACTGTAATCCTAAAACAGGAAAACTTATCATTGGTTCAAAATTAAATCATAACCACTTCTTTTAACTGTGTGCTCTAGTAACATACCAACCTCCTGATACTTAACAGTAAAAATTCTGTTACGTAAGTACTCAACATTTTCTAGCTACTTTAAATACACCTGTTTTTACTATCCTAAGCACATGTAGAATCAAACAGATTATAGCTATGCACGTCTGATAAGATGTTTTTCTGTTTTCAGCAGGCTAATACAGATTAATATATTAGTCTAGCTTTGAGAGATCAACCTTGAAATTTTGCATTCCTACAACATTTTTACCTTTTTCTCTTCCAAACTCTAGTGTATTTTTGGCTTGTCCTAAAATTTAATTAGAAAACTGAAACAGAGAGAATTGAATCCTTCCATTTGTTCACTTCAAAAAATCTTTGTACTTTCAATCATTCTTCTTTCCTTACATTCACTAGGCACACTGCTTTTGTTTGCATCTCATTTTGAAATTTTTAGTTTTGTCCAAAAGTACTGGGAGTCTAGTAAGTCAGAAGTAGGTAGGCAGAAAATTGGTCACCTGTCTTTGCAAAAGTTTGACATCTGAAGACCCCAAGAATGAGACAAGATTGTCTTCTATGTGGTTTGCTTCTGTATTGTGAATTAGAAAGGTCAACCCTGCTTACTGTCTCAGGGCATTTCATGATCTGTCATGAAAAGGTAGGCCATTGCTAAGCTAGTTATGAAGAATTTTTCCTCACTGTTTTCTGCTGGTTACAGGACAGTGGGTTTCATTTTGGCATATTTATATATGCACATAACATATGGAAATAATTTTCAACTCCCCCACCCAACACCCTTTTCCTACCCTCTCACCCCATTTTACCTGTTTTGGGTTGAGGTTCAGTGTTTATAACATATTTTTCTCACTCTCTTTTAAATATTTACCAAAGATCCCAGAATAATGGATGTGTTTTAAATAAATTTAATATATAAGCCATTCATCAGATATACTTCACATCAGAACAGCTATCAGAACACCTTGAAAGACTCAATAGAACCATTTCTTTCTTTTTTTTTTTGTCAGATATGTAAGCAAGTTCCATAAATGTGTGTCAATTCACAGCTGAGATGAAAAATGGCAGAGAGCTTTATGGACTGAGGCAAAAAGATGGAAATTCCAGTCTTGTCTCCGCTGACTGTGATAATGTTTATGACTTACTCCTCACTACTCTTCTCTCTGGCCAAAGACCAGAAAAATGTCTACAGAGGATTTTGAGCTTCTAAGAAAACAGCCCTAAGTAAATTCAGTTGGCAGCAGGAAAGCCTTGTATTTATAAATGTGGAGCATGCGTGCCAGGATTCCTGTCCCAGCACCTCCACGGCTTGCTGCTGAGCCGTGGGTTAATCCGCTCTGAAGAGCGCTGGGTGTCTCTGGGATTAGACATCATACCGCAGGGAGCATCTTTCCATACGTCCACCGCTCCTCCAAGACTCTGCGGTTAAGGAGAAGTCCTAAAAGTAAACTACAGAAACTAAAATCAACCTAGGATTAAGACAATTTAAATTGTTTAAACCCTCCAAATGGCAGCATAAGTTCCCATTTCTCAAATTTTCTACATCCCGTTCACCAACAATCCATTGCCACACAGCAGCCATCTTGCTTATTGGTACCACAGTTCGGGTATCCAAGTAACCCTTAGTTTACTCAGAAATATCCCCAAAATACAAATCTAATGATGGTGGCAATTCAGATGTGCTACAGCAGCTGCAAAATATTTTCTTTAAATGAAAAGATGAAAATTCTCAATCAAATGAGAAAAGACAATGTAATAGAATTTCTTGATAGAGAAAAAGAGACCGCATTCACATAAACTTTACCATAGTATATTGTTATAATTGTTTTATCATGGCATTAGTTATATTATTAGTTATTATCTCTCAATGTGCTTATCCTATTTCTCTAGGTGTAGGAAAAATAGTAGAAGGTTTGATGCCATTGTTGGTTTTAAGCATCTACTGAGGATCTTGGGCCATAGCCCACAAGAGGAAGTTGGGAATACTGTCCTAACCGAAATAGGGGACAAATACTAATAGCCAAACCTGGAAATGGGCCTGTATATTCATCAGCAGATGCATAGATAAAGAAAATGTGTATTTATACAGAGTGGAGCACTACTCTGCCACAAAGGATAAGCCTGAGTCATTTGTAGGAAAATGGATGGACTTAGATACCACAATCTTAAGAAATAAACCAGACACTAAGTTTAAATACCACATGACTCACCTTCTATGAGATCCTTAAAGTATAAATAATGCAAAGAACAAAATGAAAGACAGACAATGGGGAAAAGCATAGAAGATCTTTTGCAGATGGGAAGAGGGTATCAAGATGCAGGAAGGGGGAATGAGCGAGAAAGGGGAAATAAAAGATTTAAGATGTGTTATATCTATATACTAACTCCCTCTGATGAATGTGATCATTATATACAGCAAATATCTACTAATAAAAATAGTAAAAGAAAAAAAGGGCAAAACCTCCCAGGCATGAATAGTGCAAAGCCTTGGCTGTGTATTATCTCAGTTACTACCATAATAATCATTGAAATAATCCATACATCATGTAAAGCAAAATCCAGGGAAGTCCAAGACATATCCTCTGCCCACAGAATACATCGTCATGGCCATAACACACACTCCCCTGAAAAGCTGAGCCAACCCACAGACAGAGACGCAGACCATTCTGCTTCGTCGCCGTGTGCTTCGTGTATTCACTGCTTACATGCCTTTTCCTTTTCTGATGGACACAACAGGACAGAAGGAATTCATGAAATAAATGCTGGTGAGCGTGTTGCAAAATCCCACATACCCAAATGGCTGTGATGACCAGCAAAGCGTGAAAACTTGATACAGAGGTAGGTGCTACAAGAAAAGGAGGTGTCTCTTCCACAAAGGTGAGCCTTGCTCTGTGCTTCAAAGGATAGGCTGGACTTAGAAAAGCAAAGGAGACGGGCTGTGTCAGGTGGGAACCTGAGTGGGGAATGGTCCTTTTGAGGAGGGTGCGCTAGGATTTGAGGATGGACATCGTATCTCCAGGTAGGGTGGTTAAAGAATGTCACCTGAAAGAAAGCACACACTTAAAAATTCAGAAAGAAAAATTCAGATGTACAAAGATATGAAGCAACTGGGAGAGACAATAACTAGATGAAGATAAATAGGTCTGAGCCTCGTATGAATTGCTTTGTAAAGGTAGACTGGGGTCAAATTCCTGAAGGCTTTGGCTGTATGATTTGGTTTAGATTTTATGATATAGGAGCAACTGTTTTTGAGAAAACATTGACAGAATAAAAATGTCTAGGTTGATAATTTTGTCATGTGAATAATGAATGAATGCTTGGAGAATATTGAGTTAGAAAAGGAGTAAGTAATGTATTGATATTACCGATCATCGAGGTTTATAATTTCTCCCAAGTATAATACATAAAGTTACTATAGAAGTAATGCCACGAGATGCTATGCAAAAAAAAAAGAAATGAAATGACCCAAACTCAGAATTTTCTGTGTGTACACTGAACATTCCAATGTGGTGGGGTTTTTCTAAGTCTGTGACTCGGCTTTCATATCCCTCCATTCACTCGTTTTGATGACAGCGAGTCTTTCTTTGCTGGATCTGGAATCCACACCAGTTTTCTTGCAGAGCTGGAAATTCCAAGCGTGCCTGGTCATTGCACCTCATCTGTCACCCCAGGGACAGCTTTATTTACTCTTGTAATTTGGAGAAATGAGGTGATGGTAGAAAGGGCTCAGAATACTGGGAAGAAGGTGTTGGCTTCACAGAACAAGCAATTCTTTTCTCATTTCATTTCCTTTACAAGGCAGTAAGGCTTTGTTAATTGATCCGAGTCCCGTCTATGAGACGTAACACACATTCGACAAGTATTTATTGAGCACGTACAATGTGTCCGGCACAGAGCCAAGCACTGGGAAACAGTGTTTAAAAAACAGAGCCAGCTTTTGCTCATAGAACACTTACAACCCGCTGGGACACACATCAAAGAATTCACGTCCACACCTGCCAGGAGGCCAGCTCTGTCCTTGAAAGGGAACAGCGCGACCCCGCTTTCCCATCTCCCCACACTCCAGGTATTCTGTGCGTTCATCCTGTGTCCTCTTCTGACGGATGGGAGAGGACAGAAGGAATTCAGTACAAATGCCGGTGACCTTGCTGCAGAACCCGTGCCCCAGTGGCCATGGGAATCCCCAAAGAGAGGAATGTGGAGGCGACACAGCCTTAAAGGTTCGCAGTGAATGCATCAAGGACGCGCTTTCTAACTCGGGGTAATCAGTGCTGCACAGGCGGTGCTGATGGTGGATGCCGTGCGAGGCTAGGAGAGGAGGCGTCTCTCCCACTGCGGCGAGGCTGGCACTGTGTCCAAGTGCAGGTTGGAGTTAGATGAGCAAAGGAAACAGGTTGTGTCTGTGGCAGCCCGGGTTACTGATGGCCTTTTAATTGCTTACTATAAATTCACCTACTCAGGCTTCTTCCTGGGCTCAGGCATGGCTGGACTCATGGGGCCCCCACAGCTCCTGTTTGTTTCCCTGGCTCTGTCACTCTGTCACTGTTTTCCTCTGTGCTGGCTTTAGTCTGAGGTTGATTAGCACCACGTGGTAGGCCCTAGTGGCTCCAGAAGTATATTCTATTACCTAACATAAAGACAAGTTGGTGTGCAGCGTATGCCTGTATTTCCAGTACTGGGGAGGCTGACGCAGGAAGATCTTAGAGTTGAAGGCAACTTGGTCTACATTTCTAGCCCACGGCAAACCTAGGCTACATAGTGAGACCCTGTTTCAAACCAAAACCAAAAGCAAGCCAACAAAACAAAACAAAAGACACAGACAACCACAACTCTTTCCAGATAATACTAAATACCTGTGATTTTCCATCATGATCAATTTATATTGTCCATCGCTGTAAACAGAAGGATGGAATTTACTGGTTCACTAGATCCTGTCTTGTGCCCCCTCCCATGTGGGCTGTGTATATGTGCGGTTACCAGAAAAATAGCAACAGCCATCATCACAATAAATGTTCCACAATAACAAAGTCACCATGGACCAGGTACTATTCTAAATAACTGTCATAGTTTACTCATACCCACCTCCTAACGCACCTAAAGGTAAGTGATCTTTTCTTTCCCAGCACTGGAGATTGGAGCCAGGCCCTGCACACTGATCTGCTTCCCTATCCATTTTTACTTTTAATTTGAGACAATGTCTCACTAGTCACTAAGTTGCCTAAACTGAGCTTGAATTTGTGATCCTCCTGCCTCGGCCTCCCAGAGTGCTAGAAATACAGGTGGAGCCAGCGGGTAGGTAATCTTCTCTCATTTCAAGATGTACAACTGACACATGGCAACACGAGGGGAATTGTCACGTGGCTAGCACACGGCAGACCAGGGCGTTGAACCAGGTTATCAGACGCCGGGTCCGGGTCCTGCTCACTGCGGCCCACTTAACAGACTTCTACCCGTGCAGAGGCCTAGATGATGCCTGGTTCAGCAATGAGAAAGCACAGGGGGAAAGCAGAGCCGTGGTACCCTCAGCCGGGAAGCGGCCCCCCAAAGCTGGCAGCCGGGTGCTGACCATCTCCCCAGGTCAGATCTGGGCCCGCACCCCAACAGCCACCGACTGACGGGGAGCGAAGCGGTCACCACGATAAAATTACTCGGCACTGATTTTGCATCTACGCTGATCTTCATTCGCTCTTCATTCGCTCTTCCCCCGCTTTGGTCATTCACGGATACACATCGCTCTCAGTTAAAAATAACAACCCATTTAAAGGCACAGGCTCCGCGACGCTTTGCCCACCTGTGAGGAGGAACTGCAGGCCCTGGAGACAGCAGGGGACAGCAGGGGACAGGAGGAGAGGGCCAGAGGCTGCAGCAGGGGACAGCAGGGGACAGGAGGAGAGGGCCAGAGGCTGCAGCAGGGGACAGCAGGGGACAGGAGGAGAGGGCCAGAGGCTGCAGCAGGGGACAGCAGGGGACAGGAGGAGA